>AWOL01S0021560.1:0-27551 GCA_000715115.1 Nicotiana otophora | reverse complement strand
GGGGGGGTTGAGGGGGGGGGTTGCCACGTTAGGCCTTGTAGGCCTTATCCAAACTTTAAATTAATCTCTCACTAAAATTATTAATTACCTAATTATTCACATAATTAAGAATTATCTCAAAATACCTAAAGTACTACTCACTTTTAACACACTTTATATATCTTACTATAATATACTTTACTATCATGGCCGTGTGGTATATTGTATTGCACTAATCCATAAATACGGGGTATTGTAGCTTGGATCGTATTTGATCACAAATTGTCAAATTTCGGCGATACTCAATTTCTTCGATTCGTTAACCCTCTGACATTTATAACACTTACTTATCACTTGCTACAAATAACTTAAATGCTTATAACCTCCAAAATAATCTCATTCCCGAGTCTACGTCGATTAACTTACGATGAAACTTTAACGTACGAAATGCGAGATGTAACAATATAGTTCTAATGTGATATTTGAGCTGTAAAAATTGACTTTACTCATATAGGTCTCTTATTCTATAATGTAGGTCATGGTGGACTCCAAACTATTCCTCCTCTACTTTCCATTTGCCAAGCTCACTTAAGAAATTAGCATTCAATCTTAAGATTCATGAAAGGTTCACTCATCTCTCACAAGAGAATGTCACCAGTACGGCTTCAAGTACCCTAGGCTTGCCCCTCATGTAGATCACCACTAATGTAAGCTTACTCGATTTGAAATCAAGTAGGACTTCTTTCGGGTTATAAAGAAGGCTTTTGGATTAGGGTAGGATACCATATGGGTAAGTGGTTACACCTTTCCTTAAGCACTCCACATTTTTATTTCTCGGCTCACAATTACCAATTCTTAGAGACATTTTCTTTTCATTGGGGACTAGTGAAACTTAACATCACTATTTCTTGTTCATTTCATTATTTTCTCCCTTTTTGATTGCTCATGCTAGGGATTATTACCTCTTTTTGAATCCATCAACCCTTCCACTTATTCACGTTTTCTATTTTTCTTTTTGTTCTTTTCTTTTCTTGCCTTTCTTTTCATAGAGATTATTTCTTTTCTCTTTTTGTGCCTTGATACCTTTTTAAAATTTCTTATATCCCCCCACCCCCCTCCCCCCAAACCTAAGTTTTAAGCCACTTATTTCACAAGAGTGTTAAGGAAAGTCTGGGTGCCAAGAGAGGGTCATGATAAAATGGGTAAAGGCTTATAACATGATTATAAAATGAGAAAGGCTAGTGACTCAAAGGGGTTGACTAGGGATAACGACATTGGTTGGCAATAGAAAGCTCAAACGGGCCAAGAAAAGCCTACAATCACCTCTCAAACCAAGCAAAGCTTAGGATTTTGCCTTGAAACACATTCGGGGCAAGGTCTAGACCCTTCGCACGAACACTTGGACTACCAACAATGTATTTCACCCCTCACACAACTAGATTGTAAAAGAGGATAGAGTCGAGAGACTACAACGACCACATTCAAGTTTAAAGATCACTATAAACCACTCGATGATTACCAAAGTCAACTCAAGAGTCACAAAGTAACTAACTAGAGATATGTCTTTCAAAAACCTTGTCTCTAACCATAAGCACGTAGTTAAGTGTGTTGGTAGCAATTGAAGTATGATTAACTCTTCGAGAATGACTTGATTAGCTTTTTTCATTCATTACTACTACTATTATTACCTAAACACAAAAACGAACTCATTACCTTAAGAAGGTTGTCACGCCATCCATCGTTGGGATGCGTCACCCGGTTCACACAATAACTACCTTTGGAAAGAACTGTGGCGTTGAGAAAACAAAAGGCTTAATATCTACTAAAACATAAAAAGAATCTACTTAACAAATCAAGAACTAATATGAAAAAAATAAAGAAGCTAATAAGCAAAAACTACTAAAGAGAGATGAATATACATAAGAGAAGAGAGAGAAGCAAGATAAATGCAAATAAGAAAAGAAAGAGTATCATCAAGTTATTACAGACCAAATGTATCAAAGTGTACCAATGTGTCAAATGAACTCCACCCCCACCCCCTGAATAAAAGTAAGCATTGTTCCCAATGAATAAAAGAATAAGAGTAAAAGTGGAGACGGTGAAGAAAACTCCCTAAGGATCCTTGGACATATCAGGGTCCCCAGCAATGTCATCTCCCTCAGGGTCAACCGAGTGAATCTCATCATCATCATCAAATCTAGGTGTGTTTGGGTTGTCGAACATCAAGAGTATCGGCAATAAGGTCTGGCTCGTCAGACTGGCTAGCTGGTGCTACCGGTGCAGATGGTACTGGAAGATCTCGGGCAGATTGGTGCTGGTCAAGCAGCATATCAAAAGGAAGATCTCCAGCTATAGCAAGTCTAGTCATATCCCGACAGAGCTTGTCCATTGATTTCTTGCTGACCTAGACTTCCTCATCCTCTTTACTTCCTTTCCCAACTCCTTAATAATTGGCCCGTGCTGTACCAAGGTGTCCATGATTGTCTCCTGGTTCTCCAAAATCTTCTTCATTGTCTCATAAATGTCAGAAGGAGCCCGTAGTTCCCGATAAGTGGACTGTACTGCAACAGTATAAGACAAGTTTGACAGCTTAGAAGTAGTTGTCCGCATCCAGTTGTTGAGACTCGCCAATGTCTGGGAGACTCGCAGAGCACATAGGGGAACTGTGGGCATGAGCAGTGGCTTTAGAGCAACTCTAGGGGCTGTGGTAGGAGCTGAAGATGATGGTGGAAGCATAGCAGTGGCACTGGTAGAAGGCTCAACAAATCTGGATGAAAGATCAGCTACCTCAGAAGCTACCACTGTTGGGTCATCAAACTCGCATGTGGTGGTCGAAGGTTGGACTTTCTTCTTTGGGTTGCTCGCATCCATCAGAGAATACCAGTCGAATGGATTCTTCGGTGTTACCTTGGTGTCAAAATCTCTCAGTTCTACCTTTGCATCATTAAGGTATTCTGTGATAGTGTTGGGATAAGGGTAGGCCGAGTTGTCCTGCCGTGCAATCACTGAAATGTTGGCCGATATCATGGCACCCACATTGATTGGGTAACCGGCCATGATGAAAGCCTCAAGAACTGCCTGAGGGATAGGAAGGTGAGTCTCATTCTGGCATTGATCCAACCTGCTACGAACAAAGGTCTGCCACCCTTTAGTCTCAAAGCTCAAAGTACTCCGCTGAATGGGAACCCTAGCGGTAGTCCATGGTGGTGGTGGCCCTAGTGATTCTAGAATCTCAGCCAACCAAGGTCGGACTTCCTCCTTCAGTGCGCACTTCTCCAGATATTCCTTCGGCTCAACATCCTCGAAGCCCAAATATGCATTTAGCGTATGCTGATCAAACCTCACCTTGAGGTTGCGTAATTTGGTCACATTCGTCCCTTTCTTGATATGAGCAACATTGGCATAAAATTCTTGTTATACTTTTGTATCCTCCACTCTCTCGGTGAACCACATCTACCCCTTTCGTGCCCTGAACTGTCTCAATATAGTTGGGTTGTATTTCTCTAAATCCTTTAACAGAAACTATCATTCAAGAGTTAGCGACCTCACTAGCCACCACATACAAAAACTGGTGAAAGCGACCAAGCTGACAAAATGATCCCCCAAACCTCTTTCTTCTTTGATCTATCAAGCCCTGTAGCTGTAGCATCTCCCCTTCTACCATCATCGGGGTTGTCATGTGTAACCTGTGCCTCAGGGACTGGTGTAGCTGATGGCTCAGAAGCCTGACTAGAACTCTCCAATCCCTCGGAGTTGTTGTGAGATAAAGACAACTCATCCCCGATCTGGTGATGCTAGAATCTCAACCAACCAAGGTCAGACTTCCTCCTTTAGTGCGCACTTCTCCAGATATTTCTTCGGCTCAACATCCTCGAAGCCTAAATATGCATTTAGTGTATGCTGATCAAACCTTACCTTGAGGTTGCGTAATTTGGTCACATTCGTCCCTTTCTTGATATGAACAACATTGGCATAAAATGCTTGGTATAATTTTGTATCCTCCACTCTCTTAGTGAACCACATCCACCCCTTTTGTGCCCTGAACTGTCTCAATATAGTTGGGTTGTATTTCTCTAAATCCTTTAACAGAAACTATCGTTCAAGAGTTAGCGACCTCACTGGCCACCACATACAAAAACTGGTGAAAGCGACCAAGCTGACAAAATGATCCCCCAAACCTCTTTCTTCTTTGATCTATCAATCCATATAGCTGTAGCATCTCCCCCTCTACCATCATCGGGGTTGTCATGTGTAACCTGTGCCTCAGGGACCGGTGTAGCTGATGGCTCAGAAGCCTAACTAGAACTCTCCGATCCCTCGGAGTTGTTGTGAGATAAAGACAACTCATCCCCGATCTGGTATCCTCGACTGAGTGGCCATCTGCTCCTCCTAAACAGAGGCTGAGTTGCCCTCTGACACCATCCTAGATGGTACATANCAGATATTTCTTCGGCTCAACATCCTCGAAGCCTAAATATGCATTTAGTGTATGCTGATCAAACCTTACCTTGAGGTTGCGTAATTTGGTCACATTCGTCCCTTTCTTGATATGAACAACATTGGCATAAAATGCTTGGTATAATTTTGTATCCTCCACTCTCTTAGTGAACCACATCTACCCCTTTCGTGCCCTGAACTGTCTCAATATAGTTGGGTTGTATTTCTCTAAATCCTTTAACAGAAACTATCATTCAAGAGTTAGCGACCTCACTAGCCACCACATACAAAAACTGGTGAAAGCGACCAAGCTGACAAAATGATCCCCCAAACCTCTTTCTTCTTTGATCTATCAAGCCCTGTAGCTGTAGCATCTCCCCTTCTACCATCATCGGGGTTGTCATGTGTAACCTGTGCCTCAGGGACTGGTGTAGCTGATGGCTCAGAAGCCTGACTAGAACTCTCCAATCCCTCGGAGTTGTTGTGAGATAAAGACAACTCATCCCCGATCTGGTGATGCTAGAATCTCAACCAACCAAGGTCAGACTTCCTCCTTTAGTGCGCACTTCTCCAGATATTTCTTCGGCTCAACATCCTCGAAGCCTAAATATGCATTTAGTGTATGCTGATCAAACCTTACCTTGAGGTTGCGTAATTTGGTCACATTCGTCCCTTTCTTGATATGAACAACATTGGCATAAAATGCTTGGTATAATTTTGTATCCTCCACTCTCTTAGTGAACCACATCCACCCCTTTTGTGCCCTGAACTGTCTCAATATAGTTGGGTTGTATTTCTCTAAATCCTTTAACAGAAACTATCGTTCAAGAGTTAGCGACCTCACTGGCCACCACATACAAAAACTGGTGAAAGCGACCAAGCTGACAAAATGATCCCCCAAACCTCTTTCTTCTTTGATCTATCAATCCATATAGCTGTAGCATCTCCCCCTCTACCATCATCGGGGTTGTCATGTGTAACCTGTGCCTCAGGGACCGGTGTAGCTGATGGCTCAGAAGCCTAACTAGAACTCTCCGATCCCTCGGAGTTGTTGTGAGATAAAGACAACTCATCCCCGATCTGGTATCCTCGACTGAGTGGCCATCTGCTCCTCCTAAACAGAGGCTGAGTTGCCCTCTGACACCATCCTAGATGGTACATAGGAGCTAGACTCGGAGAGGTCTACACCTCTCCCTCCGCCGGCTGTTATTTTATTTTTGATTGTCTTGGGCTGGCCAAGGGGCAAGGCAATTTTGCTTCGACCCCGAGAAGATTCACCTCTCCCCTCTGAAATGTTGCCTCGACCTCTTGGTCGAACCATTGTCTATATCAAGCAGAGGAGATTGTTAGTTGCAATTCATTATTCAAACACATACACGAGACATATAGGTAAGGGAGAAACAGTTGGATATAGTGGAGTTATGATGTTGATTCATGCTTCTAGGATAAGGCCTATCTGCGGCCCACACAATTTGACATGAGGCCGCAGATGGGAACTCGCGGTCCGCACATTTCTATTGTGTGGCCGCAGAAGGGAAGTGCGGTCCTCACATTTGAGATTTTGGTCGCACTTTTGAGTCCCAAAATTGTGAACTCTCTGATGATAGAGAAATGGTCAATTTGCGGCCGCAAGAAGAAATCTGCTGTCCACACAATTTGACTTGCGGCTCACCTTGGAGTCTCAAAAGTGAAGACTCTCTAATGACAGAGAAAGGCCTAATTTGTAGCCGTAAGAGGAAATCTGCCGTCCGAACAATTTGACTTGCGGTCGCAGATTCCTGCGTCACATAAATTGCTAAAAATCCATATCTGTGTACCACACAATTTAAGTGCGGCCGCAGAATTAAAACAATTATGAAATACAACTTTTTTATTCAAAGATTTTTTAATTTCTTGCACAAAAAGGCATGGCAATATTGTAAAAGCATGAAATTACACTAACCCAATCCCCGTAGAGCATGTATCAAGTTAACCTAGCTTAGATATACCCCATATGGACACACAATGGAACTCTAATAACAGATACCCTAAAAAGAACTAAAAAAACCTACAAATTAATCTAACATAAAAATTAACATGAAATTGAAGCATACCGGATAGAGTGAATGCACTGAGTGAGTAATCTAGGTGGCTGTGTGTGGATAGTTGAAATCTCCAAGAAAACTTAGCAGGGTAAAATGAGCCCTACTGTTCTATTTATACCATTCAAAATGAGAAGGGATCAGAGACGAGTGCGGTCACACATTTTCATGTGCGGTCCGAACTCTTTAACCTGGGAGCTTCATCACAGAATTTCATCTGCGATCCGCACATTTTCTTATGCGGTTGCAGATCGACCTCCGCACTGACAAGCTTAAACTTTAGATAGTTGGTATTTTTGAAATTTCAACTGTGCGGCCCGCAAGAGAAATATGCAGCCGCAATGGTCATCTGCTATGGCATATAAAAATGTGCGGTCCGCACAAATAAACTGTGGTCCGCACAAATAAACTGCGGTCTGCACTCTCTTGAACACTTAGCCATATTTTCGTCCATATCTCTTGTAAGTCACACTCATACCTATAGCACACTTCAAATCAAGTTAGAACACAAGTAAAACCTAACTACAAAGAAAAAGGAAAAGAAACATGGGTTGCCTCTCAAGAAGCGCTTGATTTAACGTCAAGGCACAATGCAGAATACCCTCAAGTGAAATGAATGACCGGCACAACGTGGCTATCTCCAACCTTTCCCAAGTAGTGCTTCACCCGATGACCATTGACTCAGAATACTTCATTATTTTTGTTTTTCAAGTCTAATGCACCAAAAGGTGTCACACCCACAATTTCAAAAGGATCACTCAACTTGGATTTTAGCTTCCTGGGAAACATCCTCAACCATGAGTTAAATAACAATACAAGATCGCCCACCTTGAACTCTTTGTTCCAAATGTATTTGTCATGAAGATATTTCATCTTTTCGTTTTACAAGGACGAACTCGCATAAGCATAATACCAGAACTCATCCAATTCATTCAAATGTGATACCCTTAAGTTAGCAGCTACATCCCAATCAAGATTCAACTTCTTTAGATCTCACATGGCCTTGTGCTTTAGTTCCACCAGAAGATGACAAGCTTTCCTGAACACCAACCGGTATGGCGACATTCCAATAGGTGTTTTGTAAGCCGTTCGATAAGCCCATAATGCATCGTCATGCTTCTTCGACCAATCTATCCGATTAGCATTCACTATTTTGGACAAGATACTCTTTATCTCCCGGTCGGAGACTTCCACTTGCCTACTAGCTTGTGGGTGATAGGGAGTCGTGACTTTGTGAGTAACACCATACTTTCTAATTAAAGTGTCGAAAGCCTTATTGCAAAAGTGTGACCCCCCATCGCTTATAATTGCACGTGGAGTACCAAACCTTGTGAAAATATTCTTCTTCAAGAAAGCCACCACACTTCTCGCCTCATTGTTGGGTAAAGCGATGACCTCAACCCATATGGACACATAATCCACTGCGACCAAGATGTAGATGTTTCCACAAGAACTCACAAAAGGGCCCATGAAGTCAATACCCCACACATCGAAAATATCAATCTCCAAAATAGTTGTGAGAGGCATTTCATTTTTCTTTGAGATTCCACCGGCCCCGTTGACATTCATCACATCTTTTCACTAACTCACTTGCATCTTTGTAAAGAGTAGTCCAATAGGAAATGTAACTAAGCACTTTAGCCATCGTTCTTGCTCTACCATGATGACCACCATATGGCGAAGAATGACAAGCCCCAAGAATTTCAATGTGCACTTGTTCCGGCACACATCTTCTAATCACCCTATCCGTGCAAATCTAGAAAAGGTATGGTTCATTCTAATAATAGTCTTGACAATCCTGTTTGAGCTTCTTCCTTTGGCTTGAAGAGAACTCATCCGGAATGATTCTACACACAAGAAAATTTGATAAATCCGCGAACCATGGAACCTCTTTTATTGAAATTGCTAAGAGTTGTTCATCGGAGAAAGAGTCATTGATCTCAAGGACATCATGAGGCCTCCCCTCCTCCTCCAAATGAGACAAGTGGTTTGTCGCTTGATTTTTACTACCTTTTTCTATCTTGGATGTCAATATTATATTCTTGTAACAAGAGAACCCATCTCTTCAACTGAGCTTTGGAGTCCTATTTGCTCATAAGATAACAAAGCGCCGCATGATATATGTGGACAATAATATTTGCACCCATCAGTAATGGGGGAACTTCTCAATTGCAAATACAATAGCAAAGAGCTCTTTCTCTGTAACGGTACAGTTGACTTAGGTACTATTCATGGTCTTACTAGCATAGTAGACCAGATGAAAAGTCTTTTTGATGGGATGCCCCAAAACAGCCCCAACCGCTACGTCACTTGCATTACACATGATTTCAAACGGCACACTCCAATTTGGAGTGGTGATGATGGTAGTAGTTATCAACTTGAGCTTCAACAATTCAAAAGCTCTCAGGCAGTCATCATTGAAATTAAACTTAGCATCCTTCTCAAAAAGCTTGCACAACGGGTTCACAACCTTAGAGAATTCTTTGATGAAGCGCTTGTAAAAACCCACATGGCCTAAGAAACTCCGCACACCCTTCACTGAAGTAGGGGTGGAAGCTTAGAAATCACCTCAATCTTTGGCTTGTCAACATCAATTCCATTCCTTGAGATTTTGTGGCCAAGGACAATACCTTCCTCGACCATGAAATAGCATTTCTCCCAATTAAGCACCAAATTTATTGCCAACACATTGTCCAAATTTGCAAGACAATCATCAAAAGAATCTCCAACCACCGAGAAGTCATTCATGAAAACTTTAAGGTAGTCCTCTACCATATTCATGAAAATATCCATCACATACCTTTGAAAAGTCGTATGTGCATTGCACAAACTAAATGGCATCCGCTTGAAAGCAAAAGTGCCATAGGGACATGTAAAAGTCATTTTCTCTTGATCATCCGGAGCAATGAGAATTTGGTTGTGGCCCGAGTATCCATCAAGAAAGCAATAGAAAACACCACCGACCAATCTATCGAGCAGTTGATCTAAGAAAGAAAGTGGAAAGTGATCCTTCCTTGTGACTTTGTTGAGCTTGCGATAGTCCATACACACCCTCCAACTGGTCACCGTTCTAGTGGGAATCAACCCATTCTTGTCATTGGTGACTACCGTCATGCCCCCTTCTTTGGGACACATTAAACCGTAGAAGTCCATGAACTATCAGAGATGGGGTAGACAACCCCGATATCCAACCACTTGATAATCTCCTTCTTGACAACTTCTTGCATAACCTCATTGAGTCTCCTTTAATGTTAAATAGATGGTTTGGTGCCATCTTCCAACTTGATCTTATACATGCAAAAGGTGGGGCTTATCCCCCAAATATCCGCCAAGGTCCACCCAATAGCCTTTTTCCTCTTTTGTAACATTGCTAATGTGGAATCTACCTGCACGTTAGTCAAATAAGAGGAAAGAAAAACTAGTAAAGTAGAACAAGGACCAAGAAATTCATACCAAAGATGTAGAGGAAATAGGTTCAACTCCAAGGTAGCAGGCTCTTTAATAGAAGGCTTTGTAGGAGGAGTTGTCCTATTTTCAAGAACCAAGGACAATTTTCGGGGTGCATAGTTGTACGACCAAATTCCTTGCAAAGAGTTTAAACATTCCATGAAGACATCCATCTCGTCATCATCAAAGTTGAGTAAGAAGGCCTCCAACTTATCACCAACATTGATTGTAGCACTTGTTTCATCAATAATAACATCGATCACCAAGTCCACAAAAGAACACACCTCATTGCTATTTGGTTGCCGCATGGACATACACACATGGAATACCATGTTTTCATCACCAACCTAGAAAGTGAGTTCTATGGCTTCAAAATCACAAAGACCCTTAATCGTAGCAAGGAAATGTCTCCCAAGAATAATCGGCACTTCACAATCAACCTAATAGTCTAGAATGACAAAATCCACCAGAAGAATAAATTAACAACACGAACCAAAACATCTTAAATCACTCCCAAGTGCCTCTTCATAGTACGATCGGACATTTGTTATCTCATAGAGGTGGGTATTGGTTGCCCAATTCCTAAAGTCTTGAAAACCGAATAGGGCATCAAATTGATACTTTCCCCAAGATCACAAAGAGCCTTAGCAAACTCGGTACTTCTAATTGTACAAGAAATTATGAAATCACCGGGATCCTCCAACTTTGGAGCCATTGAATGCACAATTGCACTCACTTGATGAGTGACTTTGATGGTCTCAAAATTCATTGACCATATTTTTGTCACAAGATCCTTCATAAACTCTGCATAACCGGGCATTTGTTCCAAAGCTTCAACTAATGACACATTGATTGAGAGACTCTTTATCATTTGAATGAACTTCTTGAATTGATTCCCACCATTTTGATTGGCAAGTCTTTGAGGGTATGAAGGTGGAGGCTTAGGCAATGGTGCCTTAGCCTTTTGCACTACTGGCTCCGGTATGTCAATAATGTGTTCCCTAGACGTGTTTACCTCCTCTTGAGTTTCTTCCACACTATCATCAATATCAATCCGAACTTCATCATTAGGATATACCACATTGTTCGGGATCTCTTCTTCTTGCATCACTTGATCATCATCAAATAGTTGCCTTTCATTTGAGGTGGTTGCATTCCCGCCTCTTCCACTTCTTGTGATAATTGACATGGCATGCCCCGTGTTGTTACCACCTTTTGGGTTTACCACCGTATCACTTGGTAGTGCCCTCTTAGGACGAGAATTTAGAGCTTGAGAGATTTTCCCCATTTGAACTTCTAAGTTGCGGATTGATGTGTTGTGTGAGGAAAATTGGGCATTCGAATCGACATTCTTTTCAATCATTTGCTTGAACATATTTTCAATACGCCCCATCTCATTGTTTGAAGAACTCGAACCATGGGAAGGTTAAGGAGGTGGGTTGCTTGGTTGATGATACATTGGGGTCTTTGAAAACCCGACCCCGGTTGCCTTGATTGTTGCTCCATCCGCCTTGATTGTTACCTCCCCAATTTCCTTGGTTGTTTCCACTCCAATTTCCTTGATTATTGTTGTTATGCCAATTGACTTGATTGTTTTGTGGTCGCCATTATTGTTGGTTTGGGTCTTGGAAGTTATTTCTTGGCCCTTGAAAATTATTCACATATTGCACTTCCTCTTCTTGTTAATTATAGGAATCATCTTTCTCAAAACTACCATATTCTTGCACATAGTTCTCCACTTGATATTTGACTTGCTTAGGAGTTTGCACTTGATTTAGTTGGGCCTTTGCTAGTTGAGTCATGTTAGTTGTCAATTCGGCAATTGCTTGCCCATGGTCTTGCAATATTTTGTGAATGTGGATCATATTCGGGTCGCCTCGTGGAACATTGGCCCGGGATTGCCAAGCCGACGACGTGTCTACCATCTCATCCAAAATCTCACACGCCTACACATAAGGCTTAGTCATAGAGTTCCCACCGGTTAGTTGATTCACTAAACATTGGTTAGTTGTGTTAATCCCACAATAGAAGGTCTGTTGAATCATGTTTTCCGTCATATCGTTGTTGGGACATTACTTGACCATAGTTCTATAGCGCTCCCATATCTCGTGTAGTGGTTCATTCGGCTCTTGCATGAATGCCAAGATCTCATCCCGAAGTGTAGCCATGTGTCCGGGAAAGAAAAACCTAGCAATGAACTTTTCTGTCAACTCATCCCATGTGTGAATTGAATGGTTCGGCAATTATTTCAACCAATCTAAAGCTTTTTCCCTAGAGAGAAGGGGAAAAGCCTTAGCCTCAATGCATCCCCGGAGACATTTGTTTGCTTGCTCCCTCAACAAGTGTCCACAAACCCTTTCAAATGTTTATAAGCATTTTGTGTTGAAGCACTAATGAAGAAACCCCGTTGCTCAAGCAAAGTGACCATCACAGTGGTAATTTGGAAGTTGCCCGCCCTAATACGGGGAGGGAATATTGCACTAGCATAACCTTCGTTGGGTAATATCCGGTATGGAGTCGCTCGTGGTGGAGGTGGGGGTGGAACGCTCACATTGTCATGAGGTACCCAAACTCTCCAATTAGCTTGTGGCTCATTTGGTACCTCCTCTACTTGCTCCTCATCTGCATCCAAATCCCCCAAAGGCAAATTTTCGAGCTCATTATTCGCCAAGGTTGTACCTAAGATTTCTCACACAAGTTAGTAACGCGGAAGGAAAAGAAGATATTCCAAAAACAAACCTAAATATATAGCTAACACAGTTTTAAATCCCCGACAATGTTGCCAAATATTGATCCACGTCCAATCCGGTCTCAATAGTGAGTGGAAACGATCGTTGGAAGAATAGTACCCAACAAGAGTAGGGATCGATTTCCATAGTGAGTTACTATGGGTGTTAGGCATATACACTTGACGAAAGCAAATGGAATAATTTAATTACACTTCCAGCAAAAGATTTTGATTTCTAACTCTAATTTTACTCTAGCAATTATAAGCTAAGAAAAGAAACTAGAAGCAAATGATTGTATTTGGTATTTTTTCAAATAGTTAAAAAGCCTAGGAATGTGACCATAAGCTAGGTGTTCACCTAATGGGTTAGATATGTTAACACTTGTTTTGTTGATTGGGGTATATTATAGCTCTCAACTCTGCGTTACCCACTCAATACCTCTCGGTCAAAGAGTGAGTTTGCCCAATTTGGTTTTCTCAACCCCAAATGGGTATCAAACTAAATAGTTGATATGAGCTCAAGTCGAGTTTTCAATATCTCTAGTTTGAACCCTTTAATTAGGCTAATCAAACCCTCAATTTGCCTAATTCCTTATTAGCCAAGTTATCCTAGACTAGGTCCCTCTTTCTAAGTAGAGACCAAGTCAACAAGGCATGAGTCAATATGTGCAACAATTAATTCTAACATTTAAGCATAAATTAAGATAAATAATCAACACCCAATCATAAACAAGCATTAAATTAAATATCCATAAGATTTACACACTAGGGTTGGGTCACAACCCTAGTAAGAATCTAGCTACTCATAGTGAGAAATGAAGAAAACAAAGAAGAAACGCTAACTAAACCTATGATCTAAGATTAAAATGATAAAATATGATGTTTGAAACCTAAAATAATCACAAAATTCTAAACTGGCAAAATATAATGGTTACAGTAGCTCAAACTTCGAAACTTGACCTAAAAATATGAAACTCGCCTATTTATAGCGGCCCAAAGTTCGCTGACAAAAATGCCCCTCGGGAGATTTTGCGGCTGCACAATTCCATGTGCGGTCCGCAGATTGCTTCAGCTAGCAGGGTCTTGGATTCTGCAGCCGCACAATTCTGGACAGCGGCTGTTCTCCACACTTCAGCAAGGCTTCAGGTCTTGGTCTTTCACACTCTCTAAACTATGAATCATTTGTCAGTGCAGACCTTGTTTTATGACCGCACAATTCATGTGCGGCATGCACATTGGCTAAAACTCTACTGGGCTCTTTTACTTGATCTGCGGTCGTAGATGGAACCGTAGAAATCCTTTTGCGGACCGCACTTCTTGAATTTTGCACCCATTCTTGCCTTGTGAGTCAGAACACTCCTTTTTGAGTCGGATTTTATCATAGGAGCTCAAGCTTCCAATATTCTTGCAATTTGCACACTTTTATTAGTTTCAGTAACATAAATCATTACTTTTGGACTAAAATAAAAGCAAAAAGTTGCTAATAAGTACACAAAGAGGACCAGTGCGCCCCAAGGCAACACACCCGGCCGGATGAAACCCTTCTCTAACAAATCCTTCAATTGTTCATTTAGTTCCTTCAATTCTACCGGTGCCATTTTGTAGGGTGGAATAGATATAGGCTGCATGTCTGCCATCACATCAATCCAAAAATCAATTTCCCTGTCTGGTGGGATCCTAGGGAGCTCATAAGAAAAGGCCTCTGGAAATTCATTCACAACTGGTACAGACTCAAGTGTAGGTACCTCAACATGGGTATCAGTAACCCGGACCAAATGGTAAATACACCTCTTGTTGGTCATCTTCGTGGCCTTCAGGTAAGAAATAAACCTACCCTTCGGCACCAATCATCCCCCTTCCTCTCGATAACTGGCTCATTTGGAAATTCAAATCTAACGGTTCTGGTTCGGCAATCAAGCTTAGCAAAACATGAATAAAGCCAGTCCATCCCCATTATTAAATCAAAATCAGTCATCCCCAATTCAATGAGGCCACGGTGTCCCGACCATGCATCGTGGCAACACAATCCCTATAGGCCATAATAGATTCACCAACCGGAGTAGATATGGAGAACGACTCATGAAGCTATTCCGGTTCTATCCCAAATTCCATAGTAATATAGGGAGTGACATAGGACAAAGTGGAACAAAGATCAATAATAGCATATGCATCATATGATTGGACAGTCAATATACATGTGACAACATCTGGTCCTCCGAACTCTGGCGACCCCTCACAGCATACAAACGGATGGATCCTCTCGAACTCTGTGCACCACCCCTAACTGCACCATACCCCGCGGGTGCTAGAGTGCCTCGAGCTAGAGGAGGTACTGCGGATGTAGTAGCTACAGAACTGGCTGGTTGTGCCATACCTCTGCCCATACTCTGGCGGGACGAATGATAATCCCTCTGAATGTGACCCATCATACCACACCCGTAGCATATGGGTAGGTCTATGTAGCAGACCCCTAAGTGAATCTTCCCATACCTAGGGCATGGGGGCCTCCGCTGCTGCTGGAATCTCCCACCAGACCGACCCTGCTGGTAGGATCCCCTGTTGCCCTAACCGGGCCTGAAATAACTCTAGTGCTGCTGATTAGGCCCTGATGGCTGTGCACTGGCTGAAGACTGAGCAAAGGACTGGGATGGACCTGATGACCCTCCCCCAAATGCCGACCTACCACCACCATCACCAAAAGAACCACCAAAGTTGCCCGCGGACCGTGCCTTATTTCTACCCTTTCGCAAAATTCTATTATTCCATTTGCGGGTCTCTGTGGCTTGAGCAAATGCCAACATCTTCCCATAGTTCATATTAGAGTTCAAGGCACATGTAGCAGCCTCATTAATAACGAAAGGGCTGAGGCCCTGCACAAACCAGCACATTTTGGCCTCCATAGTGGGCAACATGTAAATAGCATACTTGGACAAGCGCGTGAATCTCATATGGTACTCCCACACACTCAGGCTACCTTGCTTCAGTCTTTCAAACTCAACGGAAAAAGCATCGTCAAACTCACTCCACCTCGGTGGAGGGATCCCCTCCTCACGGGACTCCTCCCACAACTCAAACCAAGAATATGCCACCTCTTTCAGGCGGTAAGAAGCCAACTCCACTGCTTCCGACTCAGTAGCACGCATAACTCAGAGAGTCTTGTGCATCTCATCAATGAAGTCCTAGGGGTCCTCCTTGGGATTAGTACCCATGAACACCGGAGGATCTAACTGAAGAAACATGTTCACTGGAACTAGTAGAATCCCCTAGCTGACTGGAAGAATAGGTGCAACACTCGATCTTTAGGCCTGGGAAGCCACTATCTAAGCCAACATCTGTATGGATCCCCTAAGGTCCCCATCAGAAACACTGGGACAGGAAGCTGAGGCTGGAGGTGAAACTGGAATATCGCTGGAGGAATTGTTGTACCCTCAGTAGGAGTAGGGATTGGTGTAGTCTGAGCAGGAGTAGTAGAATCAGGCGGTGTAGTAGTTGGGGGGAATATCCTCACTCCTCGGGTGCTCACCCGCATCATCAGGTTTGGAATCAACTGCCACTCCTGGGGTAGTATTGACTCCTTGTCCAGTTCTTGCTTTCTTCCTAGGCACCATGTACTGAAAATTAGAGCAATGCACGAGGTAAAAGAGGACAATCTTACAATCAGCTCTATCGCATGACCTATATCATCAAAGAAGGGTGTTATTCCTAAATGCCCAAGTAGCCTCCTAATTATATATGTAGTCGACAACACACCGATAAGAAGGACTCTACTAGACACGGCTCTAAGACATCTAGGACACTTTAAAACATTAGACTCTGATATCAAGTTTGTCATTTCCCGACATCGGGGAATGCGACCGGCGCTCAACTGAGATAACCCGGTCAAGCAAGCCTACTAGATGCTTTCTACCCCTACTTACCCAAGAATAAAGTGAAGACATATTTCATTAGACCATGAGAGGATCATGTGAGAGACACCAATTCATTACTATTAGTTACATCATTTATAAGTCTCTAAAATATTACATTACACATTCATAGTTTAGAAGTGGAACAAGTGATACAAATACAACATTCTAGTTTGACTTTCCCAACACCAATATACAACCCACACTATGTCTACAGAGCCTCTAACAGATACAAAAGAATACTGTGATAGTGACACCAACAAGGATCTGGCTATACCTTAAAACACTATACATAGATGACAAAAGATACAAGACCCCGAGAAGAAGAGGGGCTCACCAATTCAGCTGAGGAGAGGGTGTACTTCTATCACTGATCAACGCCATCTGCTGTGGAACCACCTGTATCCATTAAAAATGTTGCGTCCCCGGCAAAAGGGACGTTAGTACATATGGAATAGTACTAGTATGTAAGGCTAAACACCCTCTCAATAGAACAAGTAACAATACAATTATAAACAATTATAGGATCAAAATGAAAGCCTCAAATAATACCAATGCATCAAGTTAGGAGCAAGATAAGTTTCCAAGTAAACTTCAATGTTTAAGATTGGGAGATCTTTAGTACCGATATACCACTGTGACATTAGCACAGTGTTCGATCACAGACCAATCGACTAGGCCATGTCATCCAATCACAATCATGATCACCACCATGTGCGCGACATAGCATCTGATCTCGATCCGATCGGCCAGTCCTTCTCACCACAATGCCGTGTGGATCGACATCACCCTTCGTTAGCAATCATCTCCTCCCAATTAAGGGGAATAATCTCAACACAATAATCTCTTCCCATTTAAGGGGAATGTCCTCAACACATCAGTACAGGGATTTACCCCTCAATCACTCCTACACTGGCACGTGTAGTTTCGGGTTTAGGTTATTTCAACCAACCCTTCTTCGGTGACCAACGATACTCCCAAAATGTTTATTATAAAAAAGTATTTTTAGGTCAATTCATAGCCTTTTACACATCTTTTCATTTTATTGGCACTAGTGGACACAAATGTAATATCATGCTTGGCAAGTCGGCCATATTTCATATTTCATGCTCACCCCTTTCACTTTCAAACATCATCATGAGTTATCAACAACAAAGCATCTCAAATCACGACTTTTAGTACACATATGAGCAAATAAGAGTCTTAGGCATATTGAGTTTTCTTCCATAATTTGGCATAATAACTTGTAATTTAAACATGATTGAATTCATAATATTTTGATACACAACCCATACTTTGAACACATTCTCGAAGGATAACTTAATATGATAAGAGCATCCGGAACACATTTTGAGTATATATCTTTCGACATAGTTTATTCGGAATAGTCAAATTTATAAGGAATGACCCAAAATATGAGACATAAGAGCTTGAGCCAATAATAATTACAATTTATGAGGACATATGGATTTATTCTACAAGAGGAGTTTAGCCAACATACCTTGCTTTGAGCTTTTCTTAAATTACTACAATATTCCGAAAATCCTAGCAATTTTTATCTATTTAGAGACATGATAAAATTGAATCATAATTAGGAAGATATTCATAGGTTCAACTCACTTAAGCATTTTATCAAGCACTAGGTGTTTATTATGATTTCAAGATTTTCCTATGAAGGATTCCTTCATCCCACAATCCAATATTTACCCATTTGAACTCAACAACCTTCCCAAAAATCTTGATGATACATGCATGCATAAATAACACTCTCATAAACAAGAATCATACTCCTCATTACCCATCTCCTACCTAAAATCGAAATGGAAAGCTAGGGCTAGAACCTTACCTCTTGGATGAAGACCTTGTGAGTTTTCCTTGTTGAATTTCAAAGCTTGGGAAAGGATTGATGAACAAAACACTTGGGGCTTCCTCCTCTCTATATAACACTCCCCTGTCTCTAAAATGGCAATTTAGACCAGCCAAAACAACTCCAAGGTCATTTTTATAAAAATGGGATCGGGTAAAATTTTTCCGAACTTAAACTTACAAAGTTGGGTCTGCGGTCGCAGACTGGACCACAAAATAATTTTGTGGCCCGCAAAAGGGACCAAAAAAAGGTCCCAAAAACTGGCAGATCCGGACAGGGTTGCGGCCGTTGTGCTGCCCGTAGAACGGTTATGCTGTCGCATAATGCGCCGCGAAATCTCCCTCCAAAAATCTTCATGCTGGTTCTGCGACTGATTGTGAGGCCTGCAGAATGATTATGTGGCCTCATACTCGACCGTAAATGATATTAAAAAATTGGCTCAAGTTCTGTTGCACTCTGCGGCTGATCTGCGGTCCGCGAAGAGGTTCTGCGGTCGCATATTGGACCGCCGAAATGCCATATTCTACAAATATTTTCCTTCAACTCCCCGACGTACTGTACACCCCAAAAAGTTCATACTGTGGCGAGCTTAAGAATTTCTACAATCCTCAAACACATTAGGATCACTCGGCATAACGAAACCCCGTGTTTTAGTATACTTTTACGGGGCCTTACAGTATCTGAATAGGGGTCTGTTGGTAGTGTATAGGTTATAATGTCCATGGTGGGATCATAGGATCGTCTAAGTTTTCTGGCAGAAGAAGGTCATCGTACGACGAATGAGTTAAAACTAATAAGTTCAAAGAGGTGGCTAGTTGATATGAGAGGTTCTGTGGGAATGGAGGTGTGAGTGCTAGGCTGCGTTGGAGATTGGATAATTGGTTGGACAGTTCGAGTGTGGTGATTTCCTAGACTTGGAGTAGTTGTGAGATGTTGGAGTTCTGGACGTTGAGGCGGGTCATGTTTAGAAAGAATTTCGAAAGGGTTTTGCAGGGGAATGTAATTGTCCGATGGGGAGGCGGTTGTTGTCGTGGGTGCATTATTATCCAAAATGGAGTACAGTGGTGAAATAAGGGGATATCTAGTAGAATGATTGGATTGTGGTAATTTAATAGGGACATGTGGTGCTTTTCGATGTTCTATTTTTTGGATTTGTATAGTGAAAGTGTTTGGAGACTGAGTTCTTTGAAGCAATGTTGGTTTTGTGTGTGTTCAAGTTTGGCATGCTGTTAGGAAGGTTGAGGGAGTAGATGATGGATTTTTGTGGTGGTGTTGATGGTGGTCGTCGACATAGGTAGGTCACTGTGTACCATTATTGGGTTATGTTGGGTTGCATAATGGTGGATGGGGAAGAGGTGGCGGTGTAGGTGTTATTGGTATTATTTGTGGTAGTTGGAATTTGAAAGGTGCATGAAGATGCAAGGTGACCTATACATCAACAATATGCACACATAGGTGTGGAGGTTTCGTAGTAAATGTTTTGTAAGTGTGTGCCAATTAGGATTTCTTTTGGTAGTGGTTTTCCGACGGGTGCAAGCACACAAAGTCTAAAGTAGCGGCTCCTAGTTGTTATGGATGTGCAGTTGTTGATTTTTAAGAGTGTACCAATCCGGCTACCTATTTTCTTTAAAATATCAAGGTCGTAGTATTCCACGGGCAATTCTAGAAGGCTAGCCCAGGATGGTGTTTTTTCATCCGTTGCCGAGAATTTAGGTTCCCAGTTTCGAACGGTAATGTATTGTGAGCAAATAAACTATGTGAAGTACTTTAAGGTAGTGATTGAGGTGTGTGAATCGGATAAGAAAGTAGTTATTGCCAAGATCAATGAGGTTAAAGGATTCAATTGGTTACCAAAGTTTTTGGAGTTTGTTTTTATGGAAATGGTAACCGAGTTTTCTAGTGACGGGTTCATCCCATGTGTAATATGGCCATTAATTTGGCTTCTATAAAACATTTGTAAACCAATTTTTTATGATATTTGCCATGATATCATATCCACTATAACAAATTTGTGGACCAAGTTTGCATGACATTTGCCATGATATCATATCCACTATTAGGCCAAGGATTTCTTACTATAAATAGAGGAGCTTCTCCTCATTTGAAAATACACCAAAATAAGAGAGAAGCAATAGAAGTTAGAGAGAGTAATCCACAGATTGTAGTCTGTGAGATAAATAGTGAGTGTGAGTGAGGTGTTTAAATAAAGAGTGTTATTTCTTGTGTTATTAAACCTCGTTAAAAGATTTGGTGTCGTTGTTACTCTCTTGTGTTATTATTATTATTATTATTTGCTGTGGATATTATTTCTGAGCGGAATTATTATTTTTTTCCAAAACCTTGGTATTAGAGCCATGGCAAATAATAGTACGCTGTCTTTTCTGTACCCCCGTCTGACAAAAGATAATATTATAAGAAATGGTGTTTATGTATAAAAGCCATTCTTTGCTCCCAGGAAGTGTAGAAAATCGTAGATAGAGGGTATGCAAAACCCGATAATGAGGAAGCTCTGCCTCAAAATGAAAAAGATGTCTTGGAAAAGACAAGGAAGAACGATCAACAAGCCCTCACGCTCATCCACCAATGTTTGGATAATGCCATGTTTGAGAAGGTGACAGATGCTACCACCTCAAAGGAAGCTTGGGAGTTTTTATAAAATTCTCTTCAGGGAGTTGACAAGGCGAGGAAGGTAAAACTTCAAACTCTAAGGGCTGACTTTGAAGTTTTAAAAATGAAAGAATCCGAATGCATTTCGGATTATTGTTCAAAAGTGAAGGTTATTGTAAATCAATTAAGAAGATACAGGGAGGAAATAAAAGATGTCCGTGTGGTAGAAAAGATCCTTTGCACTTTAACACCTAAATTTAATTTTGTGGTGTATGCTATTGAGGAGTCTAAATATTTAGACACTATGCTGGTAGAGCAATTGGAGGGTTCTTTACAGGCCCACGAAGAAAAGATCAAAAGAAGACAAAAAGTGCCACTGGAGAAACTTCTTAAAACTCAGGCATTCTTTAAGGATTATGGAGGTGAAAAGAGCTATCGAGGAAACGGATGAGGATGAGGACGAGTACGTGGCGGTTATGGAAGAGGAAGAAGTAATGGTAACAACTTCAACAATGAAGTTAAAATCCACCAAACATTCAGAGGTCGTAGCCGTGGACAAGAGGAGGAAAAGGACGTGGCTACTACCAAGAAAATAATGGACAAAGGTATGACAAATCAAACATTGAGTGTTATAATTGTTATAAATCTAGCCATTACTCTTGGGAATATCGTAGCAATATTGAAGAAAAAGCTAACTTTGTTGATGACAAAAAAGAAGAATATGAGTCAACGTTGTTGATGACAGTCAAGGAAGAAGACAGGGATGATTGCAGCTTGTGATATTTGGACAATGGAGCAAGCAATCATATTGGATGCAAAGATAAGCTTGTGGAGATAAATAAAACGGTGAGAGGTAATGTGTCCTTTGGAGATACCTCAAAGATTCAAATCGAAGGGATATGTACGATTCTGATATCCTGTAAAGATGGTAGTCCCGAGCTAATTCAAGATGCTTATTATGTGCCAAAATTAAAAAGTAATATTTTGAGTTTGGGCCAACTTCTTGAAAAGGAATATGACATCCACATAGAAAATATGAATCTTTGGCTTAGAGATTCACGTGGAATTCTAATTGCTAAAGTGCATATGGCAAAGAATAGATTATTTTATTTAAATCTTAAAATAATTGATGCAAAGTGTTTGAAGGCTAATGTGCAAGATGAATCATGGTGTTGGCACATGCGATTTGGGCACTTGAATTTTGAAGCACTCAAATCAATGGGAGAAAAAAACATGGTGTATGGGATACCATCAATCAACCATCCCAATCAATTGTGCGAAGCTTGTCTTCTTGGAAAATATGCAAGGAGGAGTTTTCCAAAGGAGGCCATGTCAAGATCAATTAAATCGCTTCAGCTTGTTCACACTGATGTGTGTGGACCAATAAATCCACCTTCCTTTGGTAAAAGTAAATACTTTCTACTTTTCATTGATGACTTTAGTAAAAAGACTTGAGTTTATTTCTTGAACCAAAAATCTAAAGCTTTTGCTGCTTTTAAAATTTTTAAAGTACTTGTGGAGAAAGAAAGTGGCTATGAAATAAAAGCGTTAAGGTCCGATAGAGGAGGCGAATTCACTTCAAAAGAATTTAATAACTTCTGTCAGTCTCATGAAATTCGTCGTCCTCTAACGGTACCTTATTCACCCCAACAAAATGGAGTTGCAGAGAAAAAGAATTGAACGATTCTTAATATGACTAGATGTATATTAAAGCTAAAAGTATGCCCAAGGAATTTTGGGCAGAAGTTGTATCTTGTGCAGTTAATTTGAATAACAGGCCTCCAACAAGGAATGTTAGAGATCAAACCCCTCAAGAAGCATGGAGTGGAAGAAAGCCAAGTGTCAAGACCTTGAGAATCTTTGGGAGCATAGCCTATGCTCATGTGCCACATCAAGGGAGAGCTAAGCTTGACGATCGAAGTGTCAAGCATGTGTTTGTTAGCTATGATACGAGTTTAAAAGGCTACAAGCTATACAACCCAAGTAGCGACAAGATAGTGGTGAATTGTGATGTTGAATTTGATGAAGAATTGGCATGGAATTGGGAAGCTCAGGAAGAAACTTCATATGATTTTCTTTCATACTTTGGCAATGAAGAAGAACTAGAGACCGTGGAACTTGTGCAGGATATAACTCCACCTCCTTCTCCAACCAATGTTGCATCTCTTTCTTCTCAACAAAGTTCAAATGAGAAACCGCAAAGGACAATGAGCATTCAAGAGCTCTATAATGGCACATAAGAAATTACTAATTTTGATTTTTTATATTATCTCTTTGCTGATAGTAAACCAATGAACTTTGATGAAGATGATACAGACAAAAGGTGGAGACAAGCCATGGAGGAGAAGATTGAGTGAATAGAGAAGAACAACACTTGGAGTTAACAACTCTTCCCAAGGGTCATCGCGCAATTGGAGTAAAATAGGTATACAAGACAACGAAGAATGCTGATGGAGATGTGGAGAGATACAAGGCACGACTTGTGACTAAAGGCTACAAGCAAAGTCAAGGCATTAATTATGAAGAAGTCTATGCACCTATTACCCACATGGAGATAATTCATTTGCTGATCTCTTTAGTGGCGCAAATGAAGTGGAAGATCCATCAATTAGATGTCAAGTCAGCCTTCTTGAATAGCTATCTTGAAGAAGAAGTCTATGTTGAACAACCATTGGGATTCGTGGTCAAAAACCATGAAGATAAAGTATTGCGATTGAATAGAGCTTTATATGGATTAAAGCAAGCCCCACGAGCATGGAATAGTTGCATCGACAAGTATTTTCAAGATAATGGGTTTACTCGTTGTCTCCATGAATATTCTCTTTACCTTAAAGTTCATAATAATGGAGATATATTACTTGTTTATCTTTATGTTGATGATCTTAATTTCACAAGTAATAACCCAAGTTTGTTTGAAACTTTTAAGAAAGATATGTCCCGTGAGTTCGAGATGACAGACGCAGGGCTTATGTCATACTACATGGGCCTAGAAATGAAGCATATGGAGGATAGAATTTTTATCTCTCAAGAAAGTTATGCAAAAGAGATATTGAAGAAGTTCAACATGCTTGATTGCAACCCCGTGAACACACCGATGGAAAGTGGGACAAAATTGTCCAAGTTTGATGAAGGAAAAAAGTGGATCCCATATTTTTCAAAAGTTTTGAGGGAAGTTTGAGGTACTTGACTTGTACCAGGCCAGATATAGTCTTTGCAGTTGGAATATTAAGTCGCTTCATGGAAGCTCCTACCTCCACTCATTTGAAAGCCACTAGAACAATTCTTCATTACCTAAAAGGTACGATTAACTTTGGATTATTTTATTCTTCTAGTGATTTCAAGCTTATGGGATTTTGTGATAGTAATTATGCGGGAGATATTAATAATAGAAAAAGCACAATTGGTTTTGTGTTTTTTCTTGGGTGATTATGTTATTTCTTGGAGTTCAAAGAAACAATCCATTGTTACTCTCTCGACTTGTGAAGCTGAATATATAGCAGCAACATCTTATATATGTCATGCTATTTGGCTGAGAAGATTATTGAAGGAGCTCAATTTGTCACAAATTGAAGCTACAGAGATTTGTATTGACAACAAATCCACACAGGTACTTGCCAAGAATTCGGTGTATCATGATCGAAGCAAGCATATAGATACAAGGTATTGCTTCATCAGAGAATGCATTGCCAAGAAGGAGGTAGAACTCAAATATGTGAAGTCGCATGATCAAGTTGCGTACATTTTTACAAACCTCTCAAACTTGAAAATTTTCAGAGATTGAGATCAAGACTTGGAATGAACAAGAAAAATCAAAATTAAGGGGGAGATTTGATGGGTTCATCCCATGCGTAATATGGCCATTAATTTGGCTTCTATAACAAATTTGTGGACCAAGTTTTTATAACATTTGTCATGACATCATATCCACTATAATAAATTTGTGGACCAAGTTTTTATGACATTTTCCATGACATCATATCAACTATAACAAATTTATGGACCAAGTATTCATGACATTTGCCATGACATCATATCCACTATTAGGCCAAGGATTTCATGTTATAAATAGAAGAGCTTCTCCTCATTTGAAAATACACTAAAATAAGAGAGAAGCAATAGAAGTTAGAGAGAGTAATCCATAGATTATAGTTTGTGAGATAAATATTGAGTGTGAGTAATATTGTAGTGATGTGTTTAAATAAAGAGTGTTATTTTTTTTAAAATTATAGTAATCTCTTGACACTACTAAGTTCTAATATTAGTGGTAATATTGCTCCGCCCGAGTATTGTATTTTACCTCGTTAAAAGAGTTGGTGTCATTGTTACTCTCTTGTGTTATTATTATTTGCTGTGGATATTATTTTTGGGCGGGATTATTATTTTTTTCCAATATCTACTAAGTGGTTTGACGATGACTGCTTGTGTCCAAGTTCGGTAGAGTCTGTTCTTATCAGCTGCTGAGATTGGGATAAAGTGTGGGGAATTCGGAATCAAAGTGTGATATTTTTGGACTCAAACGACGAAAATAGGTAAAAAATAACTGACTACCATTTTATATATAGCGCGGTTATTTATCGCGTTATACCTTAACGACACGTTTGTCCGTTAAAGTATAGTGCATGTAATATATGCGATATACTCAGTATTTGCATTTTGACTGCATAGCGCATCAATGACCTGCGCTATCCATAGGATTTGTCTATGCTATTCACTTATCTATCAATGAGTATGTTCCCCTTAGATCTCTATCGTACAAAGTTTACTAAACAAAACTAATTCCTTTTGGTCAATTCAATGCCTTATTTCTTTCTGATCTCCCCAAACTTGAACGACATTAACATAGGATTTGTCTAAGCTATTAACTTATCTCGTGACCACACTTTGGTTCCGGACTTGCAATTGACGGGTTATGAAAGAACTATGTTAATACTATCCTAGAAGGAGTAAAAATATTAAATTCATGTTAAAATTAGAATTACAATTTATTCTTTCAATCAAATCTCATGAATTTAATTTTAAGTATTGTTGTGTCTGTATAATACATAATCATTTAAATTGGAACTTTATAAAAGTAAGCCTGATTTAATTAAAAGAATATTTTAATTTTTTATATTTTTTCAAAACATTTTATGAGAAATAATTTACAAAAATACTTTGCATGTTTATTTTCTAAAAATATTTTTATATGATTTTTTTTAATGATATGAGTTAAAATGTCTAACCAATTTTTTGTTAGGGAATGCAATGATTTGAGGAGTGGCATATAAGATAAAAGGAACTATATTGAAAACGAGAACACAAATATAACTGAAAAACGTAATATGAAAAAATAATTGTTTTTCTCCTACGGAAAAGTGAAAGGAGAGGATCATTTAAAGATTATGATTTAAAGTATACAAACATGACGTCTTCATGTTCATGATGTATATTATTTGGAATACCACGACTAAATTTTTTTTTGATATAATTAATTAATAAATATTTATGGCAAGGAAATAACATAGTATGCATATCTCTTGTATTTAGATAGCTGCATGGGAGAAATGTTTTTCATGCTAAAAAGGTGGGGGGGGGGGGAGGACTCCTAAATCTTAAAAAAAGTTGTTAGTAGGCGAATGTTTACAGGTATTCCGTTAAAATTTAATAACAAAAAGGAATGTGTTAGACTATGAGAAAAGAAAAGACTTTAAAACATAAAAGGAATGGAAGGAAATCCTAAATAGTAGGGAAGTAATTAATTATCTATTCCTAAATATAAGAAAAATAATTAAATATTTATTCTTAGATATTAGGAAATATTAAATGATTTTTTTGTCTAATATGAAATTAAATTTTAAACGGTAAAAAAGGCGAACGACAATAAGGGCCTTCGCGCAAGTAGCTTGATTGAGTAAAAACATTCAAAAGAAAATTATACTAGCTGTAAGATACTATATTAGTAATACAAAGATTGATAAGAGAAGTCTTATCTCTGCCAAACAATCCCTTAACGTGGGCTGGTCAACTGAGTCACTGATCAACATCATCAAGAACATAGAGTTAATAGCCGTGATGGCTAACCCCTAATCATAAGGCATATAATTTCAAGATTTCAAGACGACAAAGGATTGTGTTCCTCTATCCAAAATGGTGGGTAACATGTTGCAACCATAAAAATAAAGCAGTAACTTTAATGATAATTTAACGTATTAAAATTGCTTATTTCTTGGACAAGAGTCCTTAAATCCTGTTCTACACCTTGGAGAAAACATGTATTCCGCTCCAAGTCTGGTATACAGAAAAATTTGCTACAACTTTCGCACTAGCAAAAGGTTAACTAAGGCATCTCAATATGGTAATAATTGTGAACATTCAGGTAAGCATCTGATAGATAAGTGAATAGCATAGACAAATCCTATGTTGTTAGGATCGGGAACCCGGATAGTGCGGAATATAGCGAAACAACGGTATAATGGCAATAACAAAGACAATGGAAGTTGATAACAACGACAATTAAAGTA
>AWOL01S0021557.1:0-13584 GCA_000715115.1 Nicotiana otophora | reverse complement strand
TGGACGGTTATTGGCCATTACCGACCTACTTTGATCGGTTTTTTGGACGGTTTTTCCCGGATTACTAGTAATGTTAATTACTCATTTTAGTACTTTGAAATAATAATTTTTCCTTAATTAAATCGTATGAAATAGAATTTACAGGGTAAATGATAATATTTACACAATTATAATAACGAACAACCCGTAGAAACCTCCAAAACCCGGTATCACAAGTGCTTGAGTATTTTCTAAGGAGTACAATAATAATACAACATCTGTCCAGAATGTAAATAAGACAGGATAAAATAAATAATACGATGGAGACTCGGTGGATTGCGATGCGTAACCTGAATTGCAGCTCACATAAAGTCTCCTCAACAGATGCTCCTACGCGCCAAGATGATCACCAAATGAACCTGTCAGATCCTGCATATTTAGTGTAGAAGTGCAGCATGAGTACGTAAATCAACGCGTACCTAGTAAGTATCTAGCCTAACCCCGGAGAAGTAGTGACGAGGGGTCGACATCGACACTTTCTAAAGGTCTAAATAAATAATATGATAATTCATAACAGATATGAAGTGCACAACAATAGTGGAGTAAATCTGTAATTTCATAATTTTTCAATTCTTTCTTTTAAGGTATAAATTTCTCGATCTTGTATTCTACCTTAATAGCTTAGAAAATGCCAAGTGTCAATACCAAATAAATAAGGAATACCATAAAATGCTGGGTATCAGTGGAAGGTTTATCTATTATACTGTCGAGGCGTTCGGCCCGCTCCACAAGAAAGGAAGGAAGTTATCGAATTACGAGACACACGTTTACAATACAGTACCTGAGCACAAAATGATTATAATCTTTACCGTTTCTCAAATAACTCGCCCACGACTCAAGTGTTAAGGCTCGACCTATTATACATATATTTATTTCTAAGTCAAATTCAATTATAACCTTAATTAATTAAGACAACAGAACGAGTTTAAATAATTTAATTATTACATGATAAAGTTCTAAGTCTACTCGGACATAAACATGCTTTAGCTACGAACGGACTCTCGTCACCTCGTGTGTACGTAGCACTCACAACTAGTTGCACATAATAATAAATATCACCTAGGGATAGTTTCCTCTTCACAAGGTTAGAAAAGAGACTTATCTCGCTCCGAAGTTCCATATCCGGCTCAAACGCCACTCAAACACCTCAACCCGATGCCCGTGTCTTCAAAACTAGTCAAACAACGTGCAAACCAATCAAAATTGTCATGATCCAAATCGATGGGCCGCGACGGATGTCCGAGTCCTACCTGTCAAACATCCTTAAGCATACGTCTAAGATATAAATATGAATAGTGTATGCGAGGAAAATCTGCCCAAAAGACATATATAGATAGATATACGAAATACAGTGGGGCGAGCCGCCAAGGCTGCTATAGACAACTATATATACCCAAAACTGGAAGCCGACAAGGCCACATATTATCTAACTATACATAACTGTCTACAGACCTCTAATAGAAAATACAATTGTACAAGGACGGGACTGGGCCACGTCATACCCATATATGTATACAAGCATATCATACCAAAGGTCAAAAGCAGCTCTGGATCAAGTGGAGCACGCCAACTCTCGCTGACCAGGGATCCTAAGAAGGGAGACCGTCGACTTGCCTACCTACACCTGCGGGCATGAAACGCAGGCTCGGAAATAAGGCATCAGTACGAATAATGTACTCAGTATGTAAGGCATAAAAATTAGTACATAACAGACATAGATGAAACATGGAATAAAGAATTCCGACTGTAAGTCTAAATCACTTTGTAAATCCTCAAACATTTATAATGTCATGCACGTGCGTATAAATATCGTGTCACGCATAGGTATAGGTGTACATAATATCATCAAGCCTCTGAGGGCATCCCATCATATCATCTCGGCCACTGTATGCAAAATCATCAACATATACCAACTGATTAAGTGGTGATGCGTATATAACGCCGTAACCTTTTCCCATATCCCATATACATATATATACATATAAATATGCGTATATAACGCCATCTAGTCATGGGTCAATGTACATGTATAAATGAATGAAATGCATGAAAATATGTTAATAATCTCAGTATTCCTTTCGAATAAACTTTATCAACTGCATATCATTCTGAGACCCATGAACAAAAGATATAATAATATATCACATGGGGAATCAAGAACATAGAGACTCCTAGTATTTCTATGAATAGAGTCGTTTATGAAAACTGTGCGTTTGCTCGTTTTTTTTGTATAATTTGGATCATGCCAAAAAGAAAGAAGGGATAGCCTTAACATACCTAGAATAGGAAAATATCCGTATAATATTCTTGAAAAAGGTTGTACCGTACTCCTTTAGAACCACAAAATTTCACGTTGCTACTGTGTTAAGAAATCTCGTTGGTTGAACAAATCACGTTGCAAAAATTTGTACGACGTAATAAAAAATGTTGCTTCAGAACACTTTTACTTCATGCTATTTGCCGAAGAGACTCCTTAGATCTAAAGTGAAATATTGAATGGAAAAGAGTAAAATGATTCCTATGTCTCATTCTTTTGCTTTCTTGATAACACGTTTAACCAAATGAGATTAGGTACTAACTCTTTACACGTTGCCACCTTGCAAATTGAATTAAGAGTCATTAAATGGAATATGGGGGGCTGCCACATTTTGGGGAGGTTTTTTTTTTTAGTCTTATCCTATAACCAATTAATTAATTAGGTAATATCCCAATACCCAATAATTAACCAATTATCCACATAATTAAAAATTATCTTAAATTACTTAAAATTTTACTTATTTTTAATACACTTTATACGTCATACTATCACGGTCATATGGTACCTTGTATGATACTAGTCCATAAATATCAGGTATTATAGCTCGGACCGTATTTTATCCCAAATCGACAACCTTCAATGAAACTCATTTTCTTTAATTCGTGTACCCTTTATCCTTCAGGGCACTTACTTATCGCTTGTTATAAATAGCATAAATACGTTAACCTCAAGATAATCTCATCCATGAGTCTACGTCGATTAACTGAAGACGAAACTTTTACGTACAAAAATGCGAGATGTAACATGCTTCTCCCCTTAGAAACATTCGTCCTCGAATGTTTAACTTTCTGGGATCTATATAACTTTGGTAGAGTCTCCTTTGTAACTATATTACTACCAACTCTTCCTGTAGAAACTCAACGATTCAATGCCACATAGGACCACAATCATCAAGAACAACAATGGCCTCACACGATCAATGACAATAACTAACACAAGAATCCATACACGTACCTTAAGGTTGTGATGTCTCAATCGGACCCTTCTCTGGAGGAGTAAATAAGTAGGGATATCTAGACTTCATGTTTTTCTTGGCCTCCCAAGTCATTTCTTCCACATTGTTGTTTCTCCAAAGTACTTTCACTGAAGCTATGTCTTTAGTTCTCAATCTCCGAACATGCCTGTCTAATATAGCAATGGGAGTTTTTTCATATGATAGCTACTCTGTGACCTAAAGGTCGCCAACTGACACGATTCTGGAAGGATCTTCGATGCATTTACGGAGCATAGACACATGAAAGACGGGATGTACAGACTCCAAGTCCGAAGGCAAGTCTAACTCATATGCTACCCAGCCTACCTTGCGTATGATTCTATATGGTCCAATGTACCGAGGGCTAAGTTTTCCTTTCTTACCGAACCTGATAACACCTTTCATCAGTGATACCTTTATGAATACCCAGTCGTCAACCTGAAACTCCAAGTCTCGCCGTCGATTATCCGCGTAAGACTTCTGACGGCTTTGAGCTGTTAATAGCCTTTCCTGTATCAACTTAATTTTCTCGATTGCTTGTTGTACCAATTCTGGTCCTACTAACGTAGTTTCCCCAACATCAAACTACCCTATATGCGACCTACACTTCCGTCATTAAAGAGCTTCGTATGGAGCCATCTAAATGCTGGAATGGTAGCCATTATTATATGCGAACTCAATAAGCGGCAGATGATCATCCCAACTACCTTTGAAGTCTATCACGCAAGCTCGTAACATATCCTCAAGTCTTTGAATAGTACGCTCAGCTTGTCCGTCTGTCTGGGGATGAAATACTATATTAAGACCTACCTGAGTCCCCTATCTTTTTTGGAAGGACCTCCAGAAGTTAGCTGTAAATTGAGCTCCTCTATCCGAGATAATAGATACAGAGACACCATGCAGTCATACTATCTCCTTAATATAAAGCCTTGCATAATCCTTTGCGGAATATGTAGTCCTAACGGGCAGATAATGGGTTGACTTTATAAGCCTATCAACAATCACCCATATCGAATCGAACTTACGCTGGGTACTAGGTAAGCCTATGATGAAATTCATATTAATTACTTCCCATTTCCAAGCCGAAATCTCCATAACCTGCAATAATCCACCGGGTTTTTTATGCTCAATCTTAACCTGCTAATAGTTAGGGCACTGAGCAACAACTCTTCCNATAATAGATACAGGGACACCATGCAGTCATACTATCTCCTTAATATAAAGCCTTGCATAATCCTTTGCGGAATATGTAGTCCTAACGGGCAGATAATGGGTTGATTTTATAAGCCTATCAACAATCACCCATATCGAATCGAACTTACGCTGGGTACTAGGTAAGCCTATGATGAAATCCATATTAATTACTTCCCATTTCCAAGCCGAAATCTCCATAACCTGCAATAATCCACCGGGTTTTTTATGCTCAATCTTAACCTGCTAATAGTTAGGGCACTGAGCAACAACTCTTCCATATCCTTTTTCATTCTATCCCACCAATATACTTCCCTGATATCATGATACATCTTTGTTGCTCCTGAATGAATAGAATAACGAGAATAGTGAGTTTCTCCCATAACATGCCGACGTAGCCCTGCAACATTACGGACACATAATCGTCCTCGGTATCTGAGGACCCCATCTCCTGTAATTTCAAACGGTGTCTTCTCCTTCTGAGGGGTGGTATCCCTATAATGAACTAACACATGATCCTCGTACTGGTGTTCCTTTACTTTAGTTACTAAAGAGGATGCTGCCGTATCTTGAATAGTAATTCCAATATCGCCTGAGTCCAGTAACCGAACTCCAAGACTAGCTAGCTGATGAATCTCATGGGCTATTCCCCTCTTTTACGGCTTTAAATATGACACACTACCCATAGATCTACGGCTGAGGGCGTCAGCTACTATGTTCGCCTTCCCCATATGGTATAAAATATTAATGTCATAATCTTTAAGTAGCTCCAACCATCTCCTTTGACATAAATTCAATTCCTTTTTGCTTGAAGATATACTGGAGGCTCTTATGATCCACATAGATATCAACATAAATGCCATACAAGTAGTGCCTCCACATCTTTAGTGCATGAATTACTGCAGCTAACTCTAAATCGTGGGTCAGATAATTCTTCTCGTGCTTTCTTAGTTGTATAGAAGCATAAGCTACAACCTTACCCTGCTTCATCAGTACACAACCCAATCCAACGCCCGAAGCGTCACAATAGATAACATAACCCTCGGTCCCTTCTGGGAGCGTTAGAACCGATGCTGAAATTAGTCTATCCTTTAATGCCTGGAAACTCCGTTCGCAAGCATCAGTCCACTGAAACATAGCTCCCTTCTGAGTCAACTTACATGGGTATTCTAATCTTTTACAATTCATGAAATTCCTCCTTTTGAAATCCCAAACGTCATCCTTGATCTATCATAATTATGCCCTTATTCCACTACCAGGGCAGTATTCTATCTCTTCTAAATGTTACTAGTCTTAGACTCCTTTGAGTTCATCCAGGCTATACTGAACTTTCTATGACTTTAGAGAAACCATTAGCTCTCTTATTTTCATGGGCTTAATCCCAACGACTTATCCATTCTCGTCACCTTCTCTTATTCTTACTCATGTCTTCCTAAAACCTTGTTGTTCTACCATACTTTAGCTTGCGACCTACACATATTTATTTATACTTATTTGCAACCTTCCTTTAACTTGCTTGTACCATAGATTTCCTTATGTTATTCTGGAATGTTAAGCGAGACATCACATACCACTCTTGTCAAAAGTGCTAAAAGAGAAGAAAATCCCTTTACAAGTCTTGTGTAATAATCTGCCAAACCGAGAAAGTTACGAATCTCCGTCGGTGTCATGGGTCTAGGCCAAGTCTTGACTGCCTCAATCTTTTATGTATCAACCCAAATACCTTCACCCGAAATGAGATACCCAAGGAAAGCTACATAGTTCAACCAGAATTCATATTTAGAGAATTTTGCATACAACTTCCCTTTTTGTAGAACTCTGAGCACAGTACGCATATGATCTGCATGCTCAGCCTCTGAACGAGAATACTCCATTATATCGTCGATAAATACAATCACGAACAAATCTAGAAAGGGTTTGAAACCACAGTTCATCAAATCCATGAATACTGCTGGGGCATTAGTCAAACCGAATGACATAACACTAAACTCAAACTGCCCGTATCTAGTCCTGAATGTTGTCTTCGGAATATCTTTCTCCTTAATCCTTACCTGATGGTACCCGGACCTCAAGTCTATCTTTTAGAAACACTTGGCACCTTACAACTGATCAAATAAATGATCAATCATCGGGAGCGGGTACTTATTCTTGATCGTCACCTTATTCAACTGTCTATAATCAATACACATCCGTAAGGAACCATCTTTCTTCCTCACAAATAACACAGTTGCTCCCCACGGTGATATACAAGGTCTGATAAAGCCTTTTTCAAGCATGTCCTTTAGTTGTTCCTTCAACTCTTTCAGCTCCGCGGGGGCCATTCTATAGGGATGAATAGATATTGGATGAGTATCTGGTAGTAGGTCAATAGCAAACTCAATTTCTCGCTCTGGCAAAAGACTTGGAAGCTCATCGGGAAACTCATTAACCACAGGGATGGACTGAATGGTTAGTAACTCTACTTCCACATCCCGAACCCGAACTAAGTGATAAATATAGTCTTTTCTGATGATCTTCCTTGCCTTGAGATAGGAGATAAATTTACCTCTCGGCGATGCCGTATTACCTTTCCATTCCAAAACAGGCTCTCCTGGGAATTGAAATCAAACCATCTTTGATCTACACTTTATGTTAGCATAATAAAAGGCCAACTAATCCATACCCATTATAACATCAAGTTCTACCCAACCGAACACCACGTACCTTATCCTTGTTTATTATCCAATCTATCACGGGCCATTACGGGCCACTTCCATATATATAAGTAACTATATTAAAACATAACTCACATAACTAATTTAGAAAAAGGTTTATATACATAGGGGTTGACCAGGCCGTAGACATGTCATACCCAAAACTATATACATGATACTGTCTGCAAAACCTATAAGTAAACATAACCATAATATATACAAGTCGGGACAGGGCTCCCTACGTCTTCATAAAACAACCTAACATATTAAGAACCCTGAATTGGTAATACTCTAAGAAGAAGTGGAGCTCACCAACAAAAAGTTGACATTTGGAGGAAGTCTACAGTAGAGGGTCCTTGCCTCGCCCTATATGAGAGCCTCGATCAGACACACTTCGAAGCGGAATCTTCAGATCCTTATCAGTTACCTTCCTCCTCTTGGCCCGACTACTATCCTCTTTCTCTGCATATCCCATAACATACACTGACGAACCTTGATTGACGGACTCCCAAGACTGTGGACTATCTAGAACCTTAGAAGAACTGGTGTCCGCAAATACCTTGACATAGTTTTGAGCCTGAGGGGAACCCGGTTGTGCCAATCCATGCACCACTCCCCTTATACCCTGATCAATGGGCCCTGATAATGAAACTAAGGGCCTTGGTGAGATTGGAACTCCCCTCACCTCATCTGCTGCCGGCGAAATCGAAACTACTCGAACGGATGACTCATATGGATCCTCCTTGATTGAACCCATGATCTCCGGTGGATCTGACTCCATAGTGTAACTTATATCTCCTTCTAACACCTTCGTACCCTTCTGACCCATGCTAGAGGTTGTAGTCTTCGGAGGCATCAGTGAAAACATAACATATCGTTAGGAACATGAATTCTTATATCGCACGATCTAAGATAAGAAGAGAGGATAACATCCTATATGTCCTGTAGCCTCCTGTCTATAAGTGTGGTGCACAACACACCCATAAACAAGACTCTACTAGACACGGTCTGTAGACAACCCTAGGATAGAACTACTATGATACTATTTTTGTCACGACCTAAACCGATGGGCCGCGACGGATGCCCGAGTCCTACCTGTCGAACACCCTAAAACATACGTCTAAGATATAAACATGAATAGTGTGTGTGAAGGAAACCTGCCCAAAAGACATATATAGATAGACATACAAAATACAGTAGGGCGAGCCGACAAGACTGCTATAGACAGTTATATACCTAAAACTGGAAGCCGACAAGGCCATGTACTATCTAACTATACATAACTGTTTACAAACCTCTAATAGAAAATATAACTGTACAAGGACGGGATTGGGCTACGTCATACCCACATATGTATACAAGCATATCATACCAAAATCAAAAGTAGCTTCGGATCAAGTGGAGCACGCCAACTCTCGCTGACCGAGGATCCTAAGAAGGGGGACTGTCGGCTTGCCTACCTGTACCTGCGGGCATGAAACGCAGGCCCCGGGAATAGGGCGTCAGTACGAATAATGTACTGAGTATGTAAGGCATAAAAATCAGTATATAACAGACATAGATGAAACATGGAATAAAGAATTCCAACTGTAAGTCCAAATCACTTTGTAAATCCTGAAACATTTATAATGTCATGCACGTGCGTATAATAGGTGTACATAATATCATCAAGCCTCTGAGGGCATCCCATCATACCATCTCGGCCACTGTGAGCAAAATCATCAACATATACAAACTGATCAAGTGGTGGTGCGTATATAACGCCGTAACCTTTTCTCAAATCCCATATACATAAATATACATATAAATACGCGTATATAACGCCATCTGATCATGGGTCAATGTACATGTATAAATGAATGAAATGCATGGAAATATATTAATAATCTCAATATTCCTTTTGGATAAACTTTATCAACTGCATATCATTTTGAGACCCATGAACAAAAGATATAATAATATGTTACATGGGGAATCAAGAACATAGAGACCCCTAGTATTTCTATGAATAGAGTCGCTTATGAAAACTGTGCGTTTTCTCATTTCTTTTGTATAATTTGGATCATGCCAAAAAAAAAAAAAAAATAGCCTTAACATTCCTGGAGTAGGAAAAAATCCGTATTATATTCTTGAAAAAGGTTATACCGTACTCCTTTTAGAACTGCAAAATTTCACGTTGCAAAAATTTGTAAGACGTAATGAAAAACGTTGCTTCAGAACACTTTTACTTCATACTGTTTGACGAAGACTCCTTAGATCTAAAGTGAAATATTTAATGGAAAAGAGTAAAATGATTCCTATGTCTCATTCTTTTGCTTTCTTGATAACACTTTTAACCAAATGAGATAAGGTACTAACTCTTTACACGTTCCCACCTTGCAAATTGAATTAAGAGTCATTAAATGGAATATGGGGGAGGGGGCGGCCACGTTTTTGGGAGGTTTTTTTTTTAATCTTATCCTATAATCAATTAATTAATTAGGTAATATCCCGATACCCGATAATTAACCAATTACCAACATAATTAAAAATTATTTCAAATTACTTAAAATTCTACTTATTTTTAATAAACTTTATACATCGTACTATCACGGTCATATGGTACCTTGTATGGTACTAGTCCATAAATATCGGGTATTATAGCTCGGACCGTATTTTATCCCAAATCGACAACCTTTAATGAAACTCATTTTCTTTAATTCGTGTATCCTTTATCCTTCAGGGCACTTACTTATCGCTTGTTATAAATAGTATAAATGCGTTGACCTCAAGATAATCTCATCCTCGAGTCTACGTCGATTAACTGAAGACGAAAATTTTACATACGAAAACGCGAGATGTAACAAAAATATACCCCAACACGTATAATTTAACAATTTATAATAATTTTCAACTTCGCTCAAAAGCCAACAAAGTCAACCCTTCGACCCACCCGCCCGGATTCTGGAAATTTTTAAAGATAAACTTTACCCATATAATACCACGAACTCAAATATATAATTTATTCCTAATTCTATGTCCAATTTCGTGGTCAAATTCTAAAAATACCAAATTCTAGATTTTCTACAAAAATCTCACAATTTATACTAATTTCCATGTCCTAATCCACATATAAATCATGTATTTAAATCACAATACGTGGGAATTGCTTACCTCGGCATAGATGATGAAAACATCCCCTTGAAGCTCTCCAAAAATCGCCCAAAACCAAGAAAGAATGAAAGAAAATGGGCCAAGTCCCGTTCTTAAAACAACACTGCCCAGCGACCTTTCACACCTGCGGTCCCCAGGACGCTTCTGCGACAGCCGATTATGCGGCTTCAATCTCGCACCTGCGAGAACGTAGGCCAGGTCGCCTACTGCATCTGCAGCTCCTCCAGTGCTTCTGCGCCCTCACTTCTGCGACTTTCATGCGCAGGTGCGGTTCCGCTTCTGCGGAACTCGACCGCATCTGTGGTCCCAGCATTCCTCTGCAATTCCTCTTCTGCGCTCAAGGACGCTGCATCTGCGCCATCGCAGATGCGGAAATGGTCTCGCACCTGCGGCCACTGCCCAGCTTACCCAGAACCGCTTCTGCGACCCTCTTGTCTGCTTCTATGGCTACGCAACTACGGTCAAAACCTTGCAGGTGCGGTTACACCAGATGTGCTGCCACCAGAAATTTCATAAGGCCAAATTCTCACTCGGATTCAATCCGAATCAAATCCGAGGCCCTCCCGGACCCCATCCAAATACACCAACGTATCCCAAAACATGACACGAACTTAGTCAAAGCCTCAAATCACGCAAAACAATATAAAAAATACACATCGACGATCAAAACCCTTCTTTAAACTTTAAAACCTTTAAACTTCGACGAATGCGTCTGAACCATATCAAAACCTTCCGAAATGACTCCAAACTTTGCGCAGAAGTCACAAATCACGATACGAACCTATTCCAAGGCTCGGAACCTCAAACGGATATCGATAATACCAAAGTCTACTTCAAATCAAACTTAAAAAATTCTTAAACCTTCAAATTGCCAACCTTCCATAATAAGCGTTGAAATGCTCACGGGTGATCCGATACTCAACCCGAACATACGCCCAAATTCAAAATCATCATAAAAACCTTTTGGAACCTTCAAATCCCGATTCCTAGGTTTTTTGCTCAAAATTCAAACCTTAGTCAATCCTTCCAACTTAAAGCTTCTGAAATTAGAATTTTCTTTTCAAATCACTCCGAACTTCCCGAAATTTAACTTTGACCACACGTACAAGTCATAATACCTGAACTGAAACTACTCAAAGCCTCAAACTGTTGAAGGACACGCTAGAGCTCAAAACGACTGGACGGATCATTACACTTAAGTTGTAAGGTATTTATAGTGCACCAAAGTGTATGATTTCATTTGAAATTCCAACAGAGAATCAATGGAGATTGACTTAAATTTTGCTAAGAAGTGGATGAATCTATGGGAAGGTGCATGAGAGTAACAAAAAATGGTAAAAACAATTAGAGCAAGATTTGGGAAATCTTGTATAAGAATCTGCCATGGCCATTGAAAATAAGGAGTAAAAATCTTATAAAAGAGGGACAATTGAAACTAAAGAGAAAAATAGGAAAAGGAAATGAATAAAAAGATTTAAGGAAAGAAAATATTATGTACATTAAAGTAGAAAATGGGGGAGAGAGACGTTGGCGAGATTTGAAGGAGACGAGTTTGACGGAAGATTTCGTTGAGAAATTCAAAAGGGGTTTGGGGTAGTTATTGGTTTTGTGTGTTGGGTTGACAAGAAAGTCTATTTCATTTGGGCTTGGAATTGATTTGGGGTTATAATTGGTTTGATGGTAGAATGGGTTTAATTTGATAGATTTTGGGCCTATTTGAATAAAGATTAAACTACTACATGATTAAATAATAATAATAATAATAATAATAATAATAATGACAGCAAGGACACTAATCAATAATAATAATAGTATTGATGATGATACTAAGAATATTAATAATGAAAATATTAAACTAATAATGTAATGACAATAATAGAAAAAAAATTAATTAACAAAAGGTAATCTAAAGTACTAAAATAAAGTTTGTGAAGCGGAAATAAATATTTAAGTGAATGCAAATTTATGTAAATGTACTTGAACAAGTTAAAAATAAACTGCAATGCCTTATGTTACAGAAAATTATTACTAAAATATGTAACAAAAAAGTATAATATTACAAGTACAGGAGGACCCAGCAGATTTTATGTTATGCGGAGACGTCGAGAATTAGAGGCTTCTCCAGATGTTGTCACAGGTATATTGACTGTCCAATCTCATGATGTATATGCTTTTATTGATCCCGGTTCCACTTTGTTGTATGTCACTCCTTATGTTGCTATGGAATTTGGGATAGAACCAGAACAACTTTATGAGCCGTTCTCTGTATCTACTCCAGTTGGTGAGTCTATTTTGGTCGCGCGGGTTTATAGGGATTGTGTTGTCACATTGCATGGTCGAGACACCATGGCCGATCTTATTAAATTGAGAATGGTCGATTTTGACGTGATAATAGGGATGGATTGGCTTTATTCTTATTTTTCCAAGCTTGATTGCCGAACCAGGACTGTTAGGTTCGAATTTCCAAATGAGCCAGTTATTGAGTGGAAGGGTGATGATGTAGTGCCAAAGGGTAGGTTTATTTCCTACCTTAAGGCCACACAGATGATAAACAAGGGATGTATTTACCATTTGGTCTGGGTTACGGACACCGATGCTAAGGCACCTACACTTGAATCCGCGCCTGTTGTGAATGAATTTCCAAGAGTCTTTCCGGATGAACTCCTTGGGATCCCACCAGACAGGGAGATTGATTTTGGGATTGATGTGATGCCAGACACACATCCTATATCTATTCCATCCTACAGAATGGCACCGGCAGAATTGAAGGAGGTAAAGGAACAACTGAGAGATTTGTTAGAAAAGGAGTTTATCCGGCTGAGTGTGTCACCTTGGGGCGCACCGGTCCTTTTTGTAAGAAAGAAAGATGGGTCACTGAGAATGTGTATTGACTATCGGCAACTTAATAAGGTCACAATCAAGAATAAGTAACCACTACCAAGGATAAATGATTTGTTTGATCAATTGTAAGGTGCCAGGTACTTTTTCAAGATTGATTTAAGATCCGGGTATCACAAATTGAAGATCAGGGAGCAGGACATTCGGAAAATAGCTTTCAGAACCCGGTATAGGCACTTTGAATTTTTGGTGATGTCTTTTGGGCTAATAAATGCTCCAGCAGCCTTCATGGATCTTATGAATCGAGTTTTTAAGCTGTTCCTCGACTCTTTTGTGATAGTGTTTATTGACGATATTCTTGTATATTTACGAAGTCGAGA
>AWOL01S0021556.1:0-39414 GCA_000715115.1 Nicotiana otophora | reverse complement strand
CATTTAGTGTTTGTTGGTAGATCTGGTGCTAGTGCATTGCACCTGCGGAGATGGTGTGCGCAGGTGAAAACTCGCATCTGCAAGGAGGGGGTTCGTAGATGCGAAGAGGAGGCTGGTTGGGCGGTATCAACTTTTGTGAAGCTGGTTCACTTCTGCGAGGTCCGCTTCTGTGAGGGAGGTCCACAGATACGGACATTTCATTTGCAAAGGGGCTCCGCACTTGCGAGGTTTAGCTAGTTGTGAGAAGGCCGCAGATACGGGGATTTTATCCGTGGATGCAAAAATCACTGGGCAGTCTTATTTTCGAGAGTTTAGCTCATTTTTCATTATATGGAGTTTTGGAGCTCAGCTAGATGCAATTTTTGGGGAGTTTTACATCACCACTATCACGACCCAAAATCCACTATATACCGTGATGGAGCCCAATATCTCCGTTAGGCAAGCCAACGGTGAACTATCAAATTAATTATTCATTTTATTACTTTTGAAATCATAAATTTTATTAATTAAAGAAACTAATGCTTAAAAAATCATAGGTACGTACAAGTTTAGTAAGATATAAAATAAAAGGCGACAATATTAAGCCAAACCATAAACAACTACTAGAGTATCCCAAAATCCGGTATCACAAGTGCATGAGCATCTATTGAAATACAGTACTGTTATATATGAAATAGAAAATAGATAGAATACAAATAATAGATAGACGGAGACTCAGTATGCTGCGGATCGTAACATAAGGAGCAGCTCACCACAAAGTATCTTCCGCAACTGCGCCTACACTCCTGGATGACCACTAAATATGCCTGCATAATCAGTGCAGAAGTGTAGCATGAGTACGTAAGTCAACGCGCACCNGATGTTATTTTACAGTGTTTTAAGACTTTGGATAGGTTTGGACGATGTATTACGGCTTGTTGATATGATTGGACGGGGGCTCGAGTGTATTTCGAATGGTTCCCAGAACATTTAGTGTTTGTTGGTAGATCTGGTGCTAGTGCATTGCACCTGCGGAGATGGTGTGCGCAGGTGAAAACTCGCATCTGCAAGGAGGGGGTTCGTAGATGCGAAGAGGAGGCTGGTTGGGCGGTATCAACTTTTGTGAAGCTGGTTCACTTCTGCGAGGTCCGCTTCTGTGAGGGAGGTCCACAGATACGGACATTTCATTTGCAAAGGGGCTCCGCACTTGCGAGGTTTAGCTAGTTGTGAGAAGGCCGCAGATACGGGGATTTTATCCGTGGATGCAAAAATCACTGGGCAGTCTTATTTTCGAGAGTTTAGCTCATTTTTCATTATATGGAGTTTTGGAGCTCAGCTAGATGCAATTTTTGGGGAGTTTTACATCACCACTATCACGACCCAAAATCCACTATATACCGTGATGGAGCCCAATATCTCCGTTAGGCAAGCCAACGGTGAACTATCAAATTAATTATTCATTTTATTACTTTTGAAATCATAAATTTTATTAATTAAAGAAACTAATGCTTAAAAAATCATAGGTACGTACAAGTTTAGTAAGATATAAAATAAAAGGCGACAATATTAAGCCAAACCATAAACAACTACTAGAGTATCCCAAAATCCGGTATCACAAGTGCATGAGCATCTATTGAAATACAGTACTGTTATATATGAAATAGAAAATAGATAGAATACAAATAATAGATAGACGGAGACTCAGTATGCTGCGGATCGTAACATAAGGAGCAGCTCACCACAAAGTATCTTCCGCAACTGCGCCTACACTCCTGGATGACCACTAAATATGCCTGCATAATCAGTGCAGAAGTGTAGCATGAGTACGTAAGTCAACGCGCACCTAGTAAGTATCTAGCCTTATTCCGGAGAAGTAGTGACGAGGGGTCGACATCGACACTTACTAGTGGTCCGATAAATCAATATGATAAATTATAATTAGATATGAAACACAACAGTAATAATGAGGTAAGAACTGTAACTAACATAATCCTCCAAATTATAATTAGTTATGTCGAGATCGTATGGACCAATCCAGAATAGTGTGTACACTGTCGAGGGTCGATGTGTGAACCATAGATGCATTTCAATATAGTGTCGAGGCGTTCGGCCCGATCCACAGGAAAGGAAGAAACTTATCGAATTACAGGTCACATGTTTGCAACACAAGAACATGAACATAAGATAAGCATAATTGTTACCAGCAATCGGATATCCCGCCAAACAACACAGGGTATCAGGATTCGACCCAGCATGATCTCTGATCAAATTACATTCACATTTTTGGGTAATTAAACTAACAAGTTGAGTTCAGGTAATACAAATATCGCATGATATAGACCTAAGTCTACCCGAACATAAGCATGATTTTAGCTACGTATGGACTCTCGTCACCTCGTGCGTACGTAGCCCCCATAACAAGTAGCACATAACAAATACATCACCTATGTGGTAATTTCCCCCTCACAAGGTTAGACAAGAGACTTACATCGCTATGAAATTCCATAATCGACTCCAACGTCTCTCTAACACCTCATACTGGTGCCGAACGATCCAAATATAATCAAAAAACGTACAAACCAATAGAAATATATTCCAATACTTGTAATTTAACAATTTATAACAATTCTCAAATCCGCTCGAAAAGTCAACAAAGTCAACCCCTGGTTTCACGTGCCTGAAATCCAAAAACATTGAAGATAGATATTACCCATAGCACCAAGAAATCAAATATATAATTTATTCCCAATTCCATGTCTAATTTCGTGTTCAAAATCCGAAAATACAAATTCTAAGTTTTTCTTCAAAAATCCCACAATTTATACAAAATTTCATTTTTAAATCCATATATAATCCTTTTATATACTCACTGTCACGACCCAAAATCCGACTAGTCGTGATGGCACCTAATCGAACCCGCTAGGTAAGCTAATTAACCACTAAACAATTCCAATAATAATTAATAAAGCAATTAAGTAAAGAACTATCTGAATCTAATACAATCCCCAAGAACTGGTAGTACAAATCATGAACTTCTAGGAATAGAGATTACAAAGCGGAAATAAAATAAATACATCATCTGTTTGAAAAGTACATAAACAGAGGTTTTTTTCTTTTGATCTAAGGCTACCACGAACAAGAGGCAGCTATAACCGGGATGCATGTACATCTTCAAATCCAGCTCCCATCAAACACAACAACATCAGCAGACAATATATGCACGCAAGATGCAGAAGTATAGTATGAGTACAAACGACCCCATGTACTCAATAAGTAACAAACCTAACCTTAGGTTGAAGTAGTGACGAGCTTGTACCAAGGTCGGGTCCACCACCATTTACCAACAACAGTTCATAACAACGTAAAGCAAATAACACAAGAAGTAACTCAAAGATAAGATGCTCAGCAAAATCATGATTTCCGAAAATAGTTCTGCCTATCAAGTACATTAGTGAAAACCCAAATCGTTTACCGAAGTTGCCAAAAATATAAATAAGTTTGAAAACAATAATTTTCCCAAAAGTCCTTTCAATAATAATAAATAAGATGTTTCATTTTCTTTCCAGATAACCAGTGTAAAACAAATGCATCACTATGCCCATCTGTCAACATGCGTGAGAAATCATGAATGATGTAATACCGTACAGCATGAGCAAAATACATCTCGATGCATGTATGTCATGTGTGCATGTCAATGCAATGTATCTCAGAGATGAACTCATGTACTCACACTCTTAGAGTACTCAATCTCACTTTCCCACATATTCCACTCATCATGCTCAATCACTCGGTACTGTATATGGCCAATCCAGCCCAGGGAAGATCCATCCCCGAATATACACATCAACTGATCATTAGTCACTCAGTACCGAGTAGGGCCAATCCAGCCCGTGGAGAAGATCCATCACCAGGTATATAATGCTTCGTACAAGATCCATGTCTAAGGATGATCCATCCCCTAATAATAACAACCGCGCTCACTGGGGGTGTGCAGACTCCGGAGGGGCTCATTCAGCCCAAGTGCTATAAACCGCACGGACAACTCACGTGCTACACGGAAAACTCACGTGCCATAATATCAATATCTGGAATTGCACGGACAACTCACGTGTCGTACGGACAACTCACGTGCTATAATATCAACATCTGGAATCGCACGCACAACTCACATGTTGCATGGACAACTAACATGCTATAGTGATAACATCCTCACAAACAGGCCCCTCAATCTCTCCAGTCTCACTCACGGGCTCACAGTGTCATGAAATTAACCCGACAACAATGATATGTTGTATCAATAAATAACTGAGACTGAGATATTATATGAATGCATGAATATGACTGAGTATGAAATATCAATGAAATCAGTGATATGGCAGTAAGAAACGACCACTATGGGTCCAAACAATATCGGCATAATGCCTAAACATGATATCTAGCATGATTGACAGCTTAACTACTTTATCACATAGTGAAAACACAGATATCAACAAAGTAGGACCACTATACAGTGCCATGGAAACAACAGAGTCCCAATTCACATGGTGCACGCCCACACGCCCGTCACCTAGCATGTGCGTTACCTCAATACCAATCACATAACATGTATTACGGGGTTTTGTCACACCCCATCCTCGGAAAGCGCGACCGGCGCTTAACCGAGTGAACCCGGCCGAGCAAGCCTGTTAGATACTTTTTACCCAATTAACCCATGATCAAGAGAAGACGTGATTTCATTAATTATACAGTAGGAGTCTCCTTCATACAATCCTAAATCATTTCATTAGTCATTGCGCTTTTAAGTCCCAAAATACACATTTCTTAAAGTTCAAGTGGAACAAGTGATCAAACACAACATGACTTGTTTAACATTCCCAACACCCATATATAACCCACATAGTGTCTACAGAGCCTCTAAAGATACAAAAGAGAGTAAAGATGGTGCCGGCAACAAGGCCCCAAAAGGTACAATACATGACCCCGGAATAAAATAGGGCTCACCGAGTCCGCTAAGAAGAGAGTGCAGCACTATCTGTGATCCGCATTGTCTGCTGTGTAACCACCTACATCCATTTAAAGATGCAATGCCCCCGAAAAAAGGGACGTTAGTACCGTCGAATAGCACTAGTATGTATAGCTAAACACCAACTCAATAGAATGAATAATAATACAAGAGGAACAGTCAAGAATTCAATAAAGGCTTCAAATAATAGTAAAACAACAAATTAAGGATCATATACATTTTCAAGACAATTTCCATATTACTAGGTTGGGTGACCTTTAGTACCGATGTTCCGCAATTCACAATACCTATGTATTCTTACAGGAGTCCGATCTCGGCCCGACCGGCTAGGCCGCCTCGTCTGAGACATTTTGAAAATTTCATTATAACTTTCCAGCACAGTACCACCATGTGTGCGGCATGGCATCCGATCACGGCCCGATCGGCTAGGCCATCTCATTTGAGACATCAACCCTTTTCACAATTTCAACCACAATACCATCATGTTCTTATACGGAGTCCGATCTCGGCCCGACCGGCTAGGCCATCTCATTTGAGACATTATCGTTTTCATACAATTATCTCACATCGTTATTCTTTCATGTACTTTCGATTTATTGACACTAGTGATTACGATTACAAAGTCATTCTTGGCACTTGGCCGTATTTTATAGTTCCAGGCGCCTTTTCCACATTCAATATCATTATCAAAATCAATAAGGCTCCCCATTCAAGACACTAAATTCACATATCAACAATTTGGGAATCTTAGGCATATAGAGGCTTTTCATACAATTTGGCATAACAACCTTTATTTCGATCTTGACATGAAGTCTTAACATTTCCAACACATATTCCACATTTTTAAACACATCCTCAATGGCAAGATAATATGATGAAGCATTTAAAATAAATATTTAACTTACACCCTTCAACACAAATACGTTAAAAATCGTCAATTCTATAATGATCAAGGGCTTACTCCAATTACATGATCACCGTGGGGTTCGATTCTAAGAAGACGAGGGTTTAGCCAACATACCTCAATTGAGCTCCTTAAAACTCTAAGATGTTCCGGAATATTAGCCATTTCAATCTATTTTAGCAATATAACAAAATTGAACCAAAATTAGGAAGATGAATATGGTTTTAGCTCATTTGAGCATATTATCAACACTAAGAGTGCATCAATGCCTTAAGGCCCTTTTTCTTTGTGGAGGATTCCATCCTTCCCCAACCCGTTCTCTGTCATTTTTAGCTCACAATCTTCCCACATACTACAAGCATACATGCATGCAAGGTAAGCACTCCTATCCCCATGAATTACCTTACTTATGGCTCATTCTAGTTACATTTTGAAATTAAAAGTTTGGGTGATAGAATCTTACCTCTTAGGAAGAAGACCTAGGTGCCTCTCTTGATAATCTTCAAGATTCTAAGTGAGAATTGGAGAGCAATGTGATGAAGATCACTTATCCCACTAGGACCCTCTCTCTCACTCTAAATATATCAGAAACTATGATCAAAATGGTCCATGGGATGTATTGTAACGAAATAGGGTCGGGTTTAAAAATCCCAAAAATGAAGATCTGGAACAAGGTCTGCGATCGCATAATCGATATGCGGACCGCATATCAGTCGCATAATAGGTGACCAAAACAGCCAAAAACTTATTCATGTCTACGGTCACTATGCAGCCCGCAGACCTATTCTGTGGTCGCATAATGAACCGCGGAACAGTTATGCGGTCGCATAGTCGACCGCAAAATTTCATCCAAACTGGCCCAATTAACTGCCTCACTCTGCGGCCATTATGCGGTCCGCAGAGTGATTTTGCGGTTGCATAATGGACTGCAGAAATGCATAACACTGCCAAACATTTTCCTTTACTTTTCGATACATTGTTCAACCCAAAAAGTCCGAACCGCGGTGATCTTGCAAGCCGCGAAGAATTTCTACTATTATTAGCCTCTACGCCTACTTTGGCATCACGGAACCCGGGTTTTTTAGGAAAACTTTTGACGGGGCCTTACATCCTCCCCCACCTAAGATCATTCGTCCTCGAATGAGGATCAGAGTCCATTATTAGCACCTTGTGCCACTCAGTTAACATATCATACATTAGCAACCCTTAAATATAACTAACTCTCTAAATTCTCAAAACGTTCGCCAGAGTTTCGTTTATAACTAGGCCTATCCACCTGTCAGAGAGCCCCAGAAACACATCTTACAAACATGTATAGAACCCAACGACATAGCATAACGCATAACCACACCAACCGTGGCCTCATGTAAACAACATATAATCAAAAGGAGCATCTTTACATTAACTGAACAAGTGACACAAAATTCTTAGGCGACAGGTTCGTAAAAGAAAGGATTACACAACTATTCAAACAAGTGAGGATAATTCTTCTTCATCTCTTCCTCGGCCTCCCACGTGGCCTCTTCAACCTGCTAGTTTTGCCATAACACTTTCAAGGAGGCAATTTCTTTATTCCTCAACTTTCGGACTTGCCTATCAAGAATGGCAACTGGAATCTCTTCATATGACAATTCGTCATTAACCTCAATGGTCTCAACTGGCACAATAGCTGACGGATCTCCAACTACCTTTTTCAACATAGACACATGGAATACCGGATGCACTAATGACATCTCGGGTGGTAGCTCAAGTTTGTACACCACCATACCGATCCTCTGGATGATTTTGTATGGACCGGCATACCTCGGACTCAATTTTCCCTTTTTCCCAAACCGCATAATACCCTTCATGGGGGAAACCCTCAAGAATACCCAATCATCTTCTTTGAACTCTAAGTCTCTGCGACGAACATCCGAATAGGATTTCTGACGACTCTGAGCAGTTTTCAACCGCTCCTTTATGATCTTAACTTTTTCCATAGCCTGATGTACAAGGTCTGACCCTATCAACTATGCTTCCCCAATCTCGAACCACCCAATGGGAGATCTATATCTCCTACCATATAATGCATCAAATGGTGCCATCTAGATACTTGCATGAAAGTTTTTGTTATAAGCAAACTCTACGAGTAGCAAATGATCATCCCAGCTACACTTGAAATCAAGAACACAAGCACGCAACATGTCCTCAAACATCTGAATAGTCCGCTCTGCTTGCCTGTCGGTCTGTAGATGGAAACCTGTACTATGATTAACCTGATTACCCAACCTTGCTGAAATTTCCTCCAAAGTTTGGCCGTGAACTGAGCCCCTCGATCGGAAATGATAGAAACTGGAGTTCCATGTAGCCTGACTATTTCCTTGATATACAACTGAGCATACTGTTTCGCTGTGTCGGTAGATTTAACTGGCAAGAAGTGTGCTGATTTCGTGAGTCGGTCCACTATCACCCAAATTGAGTCAAACTTGTGCGGAGTACATGGTAATCCTACCACAAAATCCATATTAATCATCTCCCACTTCCACATTGGAATTTCTATGTTCTGTGCCAACCCACCAGGCCGTTGATGTTCGGCCTTCACTTGCTGACAGTTCGGACACCTTGCCGCAAAGTCCGCCACATTATTTTTCATGTCATTCCACCAATAGACTTCTTTGAGGCCGTGATACATCTTTGTAGAACCTAGATACATGGAATACCTAGAAGCTTGAGCTTCGGTCATGATTCTTTATCGGAGACCATCTACATTCGGAACACATAGTCACCCTTGGTACCTTAGGGTACCATCATCCATGCTAAGAGCAAAAGCCGAAGTCCTATGTTTTTGAATCCCCTCCTTCAATTGCACCAAAAATGGATCGTTCTATTGCTTCTCTTTGACTTCCACAACAAGCGATGATTCAGCCCTATTTTGCACAATTACCCCTCCTTCATTAGAGTCCGTAAGAAGAAATCCCAAACTAGCCAATCGATAGACTTCCTTGGCCAATGACCTTTAATATACCTCCAAGTGTGCTAAACTACCCATAGATTTCCGGCTAAGAGCATCCGCCACAATATTGGCTTTCCCCGGGTGATATAGAATATCGATGTCGTAATCCTTGAGTAACTCAAGCCATCTTCTCTGCCTCAGATTTAATTCCTTTTGTTTGAAAATATATTGAAGACTCTTGTGGTCCGTGAATACATCCACATGGACCCCATACAAATAGTGATCTAAATTTTCAATGCACAAACCACCGCCGCCAGTTCTAAGTCATGTGTTGGATAATTCTTTTCATTATTCTTGAGTTGCCTAGAAGCATATGCTATAACTTTTCCGTATTGCATTAACACACACCCAAGCCCAATTCTTGAAGCATCACAATATACCACAAATTCATATGTACCCTCTGGCAAGGTCAACACCGGAGCTGTAGTAAATCTCAATTTCAACTCCTGGAAGCTCCTTTCACAGGAATCGGACCATTGGAACTTAACTGCTTTCTGAGTTAATTTAGTCAACAGAGAGGCAAGAGTAGAGAACCCCTCCACAAACTTCCTGTAATACCCTGCTATGCCCAAGAAACTACGAATCTCGGTGGGCGTTGTAGGTCTAGGCCAAATCATTAATGCTAAAATCTTTTGAGGATCAACCTTGACTCCTTCTCTAGAGACAACATGACCCAAGAATGTGACAGATTCAAGCCAAAATTCAACCTTTGAAAATTTCGCATACAATTGGTGCTAATGAAGAGTCTGCAACACTGTCCTGAGATGATCGGCATGGTTCTCCCAACCTCGTGAATACAGAAGAATATCGTAAATGAACACCATCACAAAGGAGTCAAGGAAAGTCTTGAAAACCCGATTCATAAGATCCATGAAAGCCACTGGGGCATTTGTTAGCCCAAAAGGCATCACTAGAAATTCAAAATGCCCATACCGGGTCCTAAAAGCTGTTTTCGGAATATCTTGCTTCTTGATCTTCAATTGGTGATACCCGGATCGTACATCCATTTTGGAGAAGTATTTAGCACCCTGTAACTGATCAAACAAATTATTCTCGGTAGTGGGTATTTGTTTTTGATTGTGACTAAGTTGAGCTGCCGGTAGTCAATGCACATCCTCAGTGATCCATCTTTCTTCCTTACGAAGAGAACCGGTGCGCCCCATGGCAACACACTCGGTTGGATGAAACCCTTCTCTAACAAATCCTTCAACTATTCCTTTAGTTCCTTCAATTTTGTCGATGCCATTCTGTAGGGAGGAATAGATATAGTCTATGTGCCTGGTATCACATCAATCCCAAAATAAGTCTCCCTGTCTGGCGGAATCCCAGGGAGCTCATCAGGAAAGACCTCCGGAAATACTTTCACAACTGGCACTGACTCGAGTATAGGTGCCTCAGCATCGGTGTCTGTAACCCGGACCAAATGATAGATACACCCCTTGTTAATCATCTTCGTGGCCTTAAGGTAAGAAATAAACCTACCCTTCGGCACCACATTATCCCCTTTCCACTCAACAATTGGCTCACTTGAAAATTCAAACCTCACAGTTCTAGTTCGGTGGTCGAGCTTAGCAAAACATGAATAAAGCCAATCCATCCCAATAATTACATCAAAATAAACCATCCCCAATTCAATAAGATCGGCAACGGTGTCCCGACCACGCACCGTGATAACACAACCCCTATTAACTCGTGCGGCCACAATAGACTCACCAACCGGAGTAGATACAGAGAACGACTCAGGAAGCTGTTCCGGTTCTATACCAAATTCCATAGCAACATAAGGGGTAATATTGGATAAGGCAGAACCGGGATCAATGAGAGCATATACATTATGAGTTTGGACAGTCAATATACCTGTCACAACATCTGGAGAAGCCTCTGCATTCTGGCGACCACTCATAGCATAGAAACGATTCGGTCCTCTTTAACTCTGTGCACCACCCCTAGCTGCCCCACGCCCTGCCGGTGCCGGAGGGCCTCGAGCTGGAGGGGGTGCGGAAGATGTAGCAGCTACAGAACTGGATGGTTGTGTTGTGCCCCTGCCCGCACCCTGGCAGGATGAACGGCACTCCCTTTGAATATGACCCCTCAATCTGCACCAGTAATATATAGGTAAGTCCATGTAGCAAATCCCCGAGTCTATATTACCATACCCGGGGCATGGAGGCCTCCGCTGCTGCGGGTACCTCCCTCCTGATCGGTCCTGATGGTGGGGTCCCCTGCTTCCCTGATCGGGCCTGAAGTGACTCCCCTGCTGCTGACTGTGCCCCGCTGGCGGTGCACTGGCTAAAGACTGAGCATGAGACGGGGTTGGCCCTGATGACCCATCCCTGAAAGCTGATCTCCCCCCACCAAATGACTCCCCAAAGTTGCCCGTGGACCGAGCCTTGCTGGTACCCTCTCTCTCCCTCCTGTTCTTCAATTTGCGGTCCTCTGTAGCTTGAGCAAATGCTACCATTTTCCCATGGTTCATGTCTGAATTCAAGGCAGCTGTAGCGGCCTTATTGATAACCAAGGGGCTAAGGCCCTACACAAACCGGCGCACTCTAGCCTCTATAGTAGGCAACATGAGAATGGCATATTTTGACAGGGGCGCGAACTCCATGTGATACTCCCACACACTCCTACTTCCTTGCTTAAGATTCTCAAATTTTGCGGCACGGACTGCCCTAGTCTCGGCAGGAAAGAAATGGTCTATAAAGGCATCAGCAAACTCACTCCATCTCGCTGGCGGGCTCCCCTCCTCCCGAGAGTCTTCCACGGCTCAAACCAAGAAAAGGCCACTCCTTTTAAGCGGTAGGCGGCCAACTCCATTCCCTCAGTCTCAGTAGCGCGCATAACCCGGAGTGTCTTATGCATCTCATCAATGAAGTCCTGTGGGTCCTCCTCGGGATTAGCACCCGTGAAAATTGGAGGATCCAACTGTAGATACTTGTTCACCCTGGAACTACTGGAATCCCCTTGCTGTCTAGAGGATGTAGGTGCAACATTCGACCTTTGGGCCTGAGAAGCCACTATCTGAGTCAGCATCTGAATAGCTCCCTTAAGATCCCCATCAGAAATATCAGAGCCAGAAGCTGGGGCTGGAGGTGGAATCAGAATGTCAAGTGGAAGAACCGTCGCACCCTCAGTAGGTGTAGGAACTGGTGTGGCCTGGGCCGGTGTAATGGAATCAGGTAGTGTAGCAGTCGGGGGATTATCCTCACCCCTCGGGTGTTCACCCGCTTCATCAAATAAAGGGTCAACTGCCACTCCTAAGGCGGCGTTGGCTCCTTGTCCAGTTCTTGCTCTCTTCTTAAGTGCCATATACTGAAAGCTAAAGGAATGCACGAATTAGAGAAGGAACAGTTGCACAAGTAGTTTCATCACACGATCCAGAATATCAAAGAAGGGTATTGTTCCTAAATGTCCAAGTAGCCTCCAACTTATGGATGTGGTCAACAACACACTGATAAGAAGGACTCTACCACACACGGCTCCGAGACATCCTAGGACACTTTAAAACCTTAGGCTCTGATACCAAGTTTGTCACGCCCCATTCTCGGGAAGCGCGACCGGCACTCAACTGAGTGTACCCACCGAGCAAGCCTGCTAGATACTTTCTACCCAATTTACCCATGATCAAGAGAAGACGTGATTTCATTAATTATACAGTAGGAGTCTCATTCATACAATCCTAAACTATTTCATTAGTCATTGCGCTTTTAAGTCCCAAAATGCACATTTCTTAAAGTTCAAGTGGAACAAGTGATCAAACATAACATGACTTGTTTAACATTCCCAACACCCATATACAACCCACATAGTGTCTTTGGAGCCTCTAAAGATACAAAAGAGAGTTTGGTGCCGGAAACAAGGCCCCGGCTATACCTCAAAAAGTGACCATAATATAAACAAAAGGTACAATACATGACGCCGGAATGAAATGGGGCTCACCGAGTCCGCTGAGAAGAGGATGCAGCACTATCTGTGATCCGCATTGTCTGCTATGTAACCACCTGCATCCATTTAAAGATGCAGCACCCCCGGTAAAAGGGACGTTAGTACCGTCGAATAGCACTAGTATGTATAGCTAAACACCAACTCAATAGAATGAATAATAATACAAGAGGAACAGTCAAGAATTCAATAAGGTCTTCAAATAATAGTAAAACAAGTAGTTAAGGATCATATACATTTTCAAGACAATTTCCATATTACTAGGTTGGGTGACCTTTAGTACCGATGTTCTGCAATTCACAATACCTCCTTATTCTTACACGGAGTCTGATCTCGGCTCGTCTGGCTAGGCCGCATCGTCTGAGACATTTCCACAATTTCATTATAACTTTCCTGCACAGTACCACCATGTGTGCGGCATGCATCCGATCACGGCCCAATGGTCTAGGCCATCTCATTTGAGACATCAGCCCTTTTCACAATTTCATCCACAATACCACCGTGTTCTTACACGGAGTCCGATCTCTCGGCCCGACCGGCTAGGCCATCTCATTTGAGACATTAACTTTTTCAGTCAATCATCTCACATTGTACTTCTTTCATGTACTTTCGATTCATTGACACTAGTGATTACGATTACAAAGTCATTCTTGGCACTTGGCCGTATTTCATAGTTCCAGACCCCTTTTTCACATTCAATATCATTATCAAAATCAATAAGGCTCCCCATTCAAGACATTAAATTCGCATATGAGCAATTTGGGAATCTTAGGCACATAGAGGCTTTTCATACAATTTGGCATAACAACCTTTATTTCGATCTTGACATGAAATCTTAACATTTCTAACACATATTTCACATTTTTAAACACTTCCTCAATGACAAGATAACATGATGAAGCATTTAGAATAAATATTGAACTTACACCCTTCAATTACATGATCATCGTGGGGTTCGATTCTAAGAATAAGGGGGTTTAGCCAACATACCTCAATTGAGATCCTTAAAACTCTAAGATGTTCCGGAATATAAGACACTTCAATCTATTTTAGCAATATAATAAAATTGAGCCAAAATTAGGAAGATGAACATGGTTTTAGCTCATTTGAGCATATTATCAACACTAGGTGTGCATCAATGCCTTAAGCCCCTTTTTCTTTGTGGAGGATTCCATCCTTCCCCAACCCATTCTCTATCATTCTTAGCTCACAATCTTCCCACATACTACAAGGCTACATGCATGCAAGGTAAGCACTCTCATCCCCATGAATTACCTTACTAATGGCCCATTCTAGTTACATTTTGAAATTAAGAGTTTGGGTGATAGAATCTTACCTCTTAGGAAGAAGACCTAGGTGCCTCTCTTGATAATCTTCAAGATTCTAAGTGAGGATTGTAGAGTAATGTGATGAAGATCATTTCTCCCACTAGGACCCTCTCTCTCACTCAAAAAATATCTAAAAATATGATCAAAATGGTCCATGGGATGTGTTTTAACGAAATAGGGTCGGGTTTAAAAACCACAAAAATGAAGCTCCGGAACAAGGTCTGCGATCGCATATGCGATTGCATAATCGATATGCGGACCGTATATCGGTCGCTTAATCGGTGATCAAAACAGCCAAAAACTTGTTCGTGTTTGCGGTCACTATGCGGCCCGCAGACCTGTTCTGCGGTCGCATAATGAACCGCAGAACAGTTATGCGGTCGCATAGTCGACCGCAAAATTTCATCCAAACTGGCCCAATTAACTGCCTCACTCACGGAATCCGGGTTTTAAGGAAATATTTTTATGGGGCCTTACAGGTTTCATACCCTCAGCACTAAGATTAGAAGAGTTACTTACCTCGAACAAGCCAATACCAATACCGAGCAAGCCAAGCGGTGCTCCAAAGATGCCATCATGCACGTTCCAACTTCTGAATTGCTCGAAACTAACCAAAAACAACTCAAATATATCAAACAATACTAAAGGAACCAATCCCGATCGAAAAAGATCAAATCTTGAATAAAAAGCCCAACCCGGGCCCGCACATCGAAACCCGACAAAATCTACAAAATCCAACAATCAATTCAATTACGAGTCCAACCATACTAGTTTCACTCAAATCCGACTCCAATTCGATGTTCAAAACTCAAAATTTCACATTATGAAACTTTAAGCCAAAACCCCCAATTTCTCTTTAAAATTCACAATCCAATCACCAAAAACGAAGGTAGATTCATGGAATAAGATCAAAACCAAGTGTAGAACACTTACCCCAATCCTTGTGATGAAAATTACTACAAAAGTCGCCTAAATCGTGCTCCAAAATCTGAAAATGGGTGAAAAATGGCGAACCCTCGAATTTAAAGGGTTCTGACCAGTCAATCCGCACCTGCGGACAAGAGGTCGCATCTGCGACCTTCGCTTCTGCAGGAAAATCTCGCTTCTGCGAGAACAGCTTGGCCAGCCATGATCGCTTCTACGATGCCTAGCACCGCACCTGCGGTCGCGCTTCTGCGCGCATTGGCCGCTTCTGCGGGCCTCCTCATCCAGCTCTCATCTCGCATCTGCGACGCATTTGTTGCACTTGCGACTATCGCACATGCGAGCCCATTTCCGCAGGTGCGAAAACACCAGAACTAGCAGCCTTCAACAATGCAATATGCAACGGAATTGATCTGAACCTCGTCCAAAACTCATCCGAGCCACGCGGGACCCCGTCCGAATATACTAACAAGTCTAATAACATAATACGGACTTACTCAAGGCCTCAAATAATGCATAAAAATATCGAAACGACGAATCGCACCTCAAATCAAAATCTATGAACTTTCAAATTCAATAACTCGTGCTAAAACATAGCAAATCAATCCGGAATGACTTCAAATTTTGCGCACAAGTCCCAAATAACATAATGAAGCTATTACTATTTCCAGATTCGGATTCCGACCCCGATAGCAAAAAGTGAACCCCCCGGTCAAACTTTCCAAAAATTCAACTTTTGCCATTTCAAGCCAAAATCAACCATAGAACTCTGGATCAACATTTGGATGCGCTCCTAAGTCCAAAATCACCCAACGGAGCTAACAGAACCATCAAAACTCCGTTCCGGGTTCAAATTCACAAAAAGTCAAACTTGATCAACTCTCCCAATTTAAAGCTTCAACAATGAAATCCATTCTTCCAATTTGATTCTGAATAACCTGAAAATCAAAACCGACGATTCACATAAGTCATAATGCATCATACAGAGCTACTCATGCCCTCAAACAACTGAGCGAAGTGTAAATGCTCAAAACGACAGGTCGCGTCATTACATCCTCCCCCACTTAAACATATGTTCGTCCTCGAACGTGCCAAGAGTTGTTTCCAAGCCACAAATCACTATTCTATCATACCACGCACGTACCCGGGGGTGACCCCACGTCACCCTATCCCATATAGGTCTGATAACACCACGTAACTAAAATATCTTAATTCAACCTAGCCCACAATCCTTAGAATCCAATTTCCAACATCCAGAACTTCTTATAAGATCTGAATCCCGCAACCTACACACTGTATAAGTCTGAATAAGTTGTAGCAAAAGCCGTAACCATAACTCAAATACTCAAAACTTAAATACCACATAGCTCAAATGCTCGAAGCAATGATTTCTAATCACAGTAGCTGCTCAAAACAACCTAATACCGGTAATAAACCTCATATCAAACAAGACTTCATTCTAAAACATTTGTACACTACCGATGATAAAAGAAACACACAGAAACTCGTAACCATTCATCAGATCCACCAGTCGTGGAGCTCTCTCTCCTTCAACAAGAACCATAGCAAATTTCTAAGCCAACTTTCGATATTATCCTTCCAAATATATCACAATCAAATCTGATAGCACCCATCCTAGATCCGACAACTTTATATTATCAAATACCAGCTACTCTACTGACATACCACACCAATACTATCTAAAGCCACAACCCGTGTAATCCGTGCACCAATAAGCAACATTCCATATGTACTCAATCACGAAATGACTCAAATAAGAGAACCATCCCGCAAGCTCGACGATTACCATCCCAACGCAATGCTAAGAACCTATCACATACCGTAGAACCATAACACACGAATCTAACACAAAGAATCATATCTCAACATAACTCTGCCACAATGCGCGACCCCATCCAAACCCTGTTCCATATGAAATACCTCAGCCACCCTGCTCAAAATTAATAACCATGCGCAATTCGATATCAAGTACCCAAAGGGCATTACCTTAACCACGGAGAAGTCAATGACACAATGCCACCCAAAATTCGAAAGGACATAACCAATACGCAATCAATCATGCAATACCCAACTACTCATCAAATCTCGCTATAAGACCACAACAGAACCGCACCCTGTGTGCCTAAAACCAACGAATCACAACTCCTTGTAGCATAGAAGAGTAACTCACAAAAAGAATCTAGAACACGAATAAGCTCAACACCAACCGAATGGTACATCCCTCAATAATAGCAATATGGAGCCAACCAATCCGGCTCGTTGTAGAATACACATCCTAATTGGGCCTACCAATGGACCCCGAAACCAACTCCAGGCACCCACAATTAGATAAATAAACCTCCAAAAGCCCACAATGACTGAATCATAACACATACTATCATCTGGCTAGTTTCGGCCATGACTTCACAGTTCACAACCATGAAACAATCCGCTCCTGAGAACTCCCAGTCTCCAAATCCATAGAACACATGAATCACCATAGCTTATGCTAACTCCACCGCCAGAATGTCTAACACATCTCTCATATACGATCATCCTACGTGGATTACTTCTAAAATTATTCAGTTCCACATAGCAAAATTTGAATATCAGCAGTCGGTCAACCAGGAGAGTGCCGCAATACCAGTGAAGTATCCGTACATCAAAATACATTGCCCCTTTTGAAATGTATACTCTCATCAGGCCATACCAAATAGTAATATAATTTACCTAGTCACCTGAAACCGTCCATGCTGCATACGAATTTTATGACCTTCCCATCCAAAACAGAATTGTGATCCCGCTCACGTAAATCTCAATCCCACACAACACACCGTATATATTATGCCATCCTAAGAAAAGTACGAGAACTTCATAGTCCACTCCGAGCCACAAGCAGAATACATACCCGATCAGTCAGAAACCTTCCATTTGATCTCATCCCGGAGAAAATCCCAATACGCAACACATTCCTCACACCGATAAGAAATATACTCCTCGAACCGTACTAAAAACCATTGAGAACTCTTCGAAACCCATTTTCACACAACCAAGCTATCAGAACCGAATCTCTCTAACTCAACCCAGCCACGGAGGTCGCCAAAACCCAAGAGCATTGCCACAAACCACCTGTGGAGGCTAGCCACATCATAAGTACCCAAAGAACTGATTATACCCGTTATTGTGCTGATCCAACCTACACCACGCTGTCATATTTTTCCAAGTCGTTTCCCAATTGCCTTAAAATTGATACTTCTCCTTGCTAGGACACCATGATCCTTAACCAAAATTCACCACAAGAGACCCTAGTATAAAACCACAACGCCCTAAGGCCCATAAGCCGCTGACTTCCCTCTTAAACACCCCAAAGCACCACAACCTAGACACCCACTTTAAAGAGACCTTATGTGAACCTAAAACGGTTTCCTTCACCTTCTTGATGCTGAAATGCATAATCCACAATGGTATAAAAAATGCCACAAGTCTTGACACCATTCAATGTAACTCTCAGTTTCTAGCAATATACAAATCTTGAAAATTCCAAATCGCTACATATAAATCTTGAATCCATCAGAACCATTCTCGAGAGTCATCCACTCTACTCAAATCTCAATTAAACCGACCAAACGGACCGAACGACCTGTGCCCCATTAGCACTCCAACACCCAAGGGAGTAACCCATACTCCTAAGTAACCGAGCAAATTCCTACTCCACGCACACTATATCCTTCACGTCTAACCACTCAATCATTCTATGATTCCCATATACCCATAGAGTGTAGTACAACTCGTATCCAGAAGTCCCCTTACTCGAGTTATCCTCAATCTCAACTCTTGCAATCATAGCTGATTCACCAGTATACCTCAACCAAACCAATACAACACATAATCGTGCAATCAACTTATTGATAGAAGACTCCCCCACTTGGCTCAAAGCCATAGATCAAAATGCACAACTCACAATGCCCATACTCTATTACTGCCATAATACCGCAGCGAGATTTAACCAAATCCTTCCTGAGCTCCTGTAATGCAAACCATCTAATACTTTACATTATTTGCAAATCTCGCATTCACCCTTGTAATAGTCAAGCCAACTTCCACAAGTGATCTAAACTCAAATTGCAACATATATCATTCATTGGTAAAAGAGAACTCTCTACAAAACATCATAAGGACCACACAACCTCAGGACACCTCGCAGGGGATAACCCACCTGCTCTGCCTCAAACTGACATCTCTCTATACCTTTCCACAGTCACGACTACTACGCAATCACTTAATCTTCTTGATTCTGAACTCATCAACAAGACATGAGAATTTACTTTACTCCACAACTAAACAACATGAGAGATCACTCAACACACCTATAACTCGAGACCATACACCGTATCAAGACAGAAATCAAACACCTAATAGTCCTTGCTACCTCTAAAGTAAACTCTTCTCGTCACATTTGAATAATCTGAACACATCTCACAGTCACATCATACTCACCACGTAGTCATCCAATCACAAATCCCACTAATAGGGACACCAACGGACATATAAGTCCCAAAAGCACATGCTCACATAACTGAAATTTGCGTGCTCAAGCTACCGTCAAAACCCGGCCTCATGTCCTTCAGACTGGCCCATCATCAGCACGCCAAAATCAGATCTCGCACCTCAACCATGAAATCATAAGACGTCGTTGCACAGCTGATAGTGAACGCTCATGTGTGCATACGAATGCGTGGAAGGAATTCAAAGAGTTACTCTTCAAGCTGAATCAATGTCGCACGATAAGAAAAGAAAGATAGGAAGTATATCCTAAATGTCCTATAGCCTCTTGAAGATAGGTATGGACGTCATCATACCAATCCGCAAGACTCTATTAGACACTTGCTCATGACTTGTAGAACCTATGAACCTAGAGCTCTGATACCACATTGTCACGACCCAAAATCTGACTAGTCGTGATGGCACCTAACCCAACCTGCTAAGTAAGCCAATTAACCACTAACCAATTCCAATAACAATTAATAAAGCAATTAAGTAAAGAAATATCTGAATCTAATACATTTTCCAAAAACTGGTAGTACAAATCATGAGCTTCTAAGAATAGAGTTTACAAAGCGAAAATGAAATAAACACATCGTCTGTTTGCAAAGTACATAAATAGATTTTGTTTTTCATCTAAGGCTACCACAAACAAGAGGCAGATACAACCGGGATGCAAGTACATCTTCAAATCCAGCTCCCATCGAACACAGCAACATCAGCAGCCAACATCTACATGCAAGGTGCAGAAGTCTAGTATGAGTACAACCGACCCTATGTACTCAATAAGTAACAAACCTAACCTTAGGTTGAAAGTAATGACGAGCTTGTACCAAGGTCGAGTCCACCACCAATTACCAATAACAGTTCATAACAACGTAAAGCAAATAATACAAGAAGTAACTCAGAGATAAGATGCTCAGCAAAATCATGATTTCCGAAAATAGTTCTGCCTTTCAAGAACATTAGTGAAAACCCAAATCATTTACCGAAGTTGCCAAAAATATGAATAAGTTTGAAAACAATAATTTTCCCAAAACTCCTTTCAATAATAATAAATAAGATGTTTCATTTTCTTTCCAGATAATGAGTGTAAAACAAATGCATCACTATGCCCATCTGTCAACATGTGTGAGAAATCATGAATGATGTAATACCGTACAGCATGAGGAAAATACATCTTGAGGCATGTATGTCATATGTGTATGTCAATGCAATGTATCTCAGAGATGAACTCATGTATTCACACTCTCAGAGAACTCAATCTATCTTTCTCACACATTCCACTCATTATGCTCAATCACTCGGTACTGTACATGGCCAATCCGGTCCGGGGAAGATCCATCCCGGAATATACACATCAACTGATCATTAGTCACTCATTACCGAGTAGAGCCAATCCATCCCGTGGAGAAGATCCATCTCCAGGTATATAATGCTTCATACAAGATCCATGTCTAGGGAAGATCCATCCCTGAATAATAACAACCGCGCTCACTGGGGGTGTGCAGACCCCGGAGGGGCTCCTTCAGCCAAAGCGCTATAAACCGCACGGACAACTCACGTGCTATAATATCAATATCTGGAATCGCACAGACAACTCACGTGCCGCACGGACAACTCACGTGCTATAATATCAACATCTGGAATCGCACGGATAACTCACGTGCTGCACGGACAACTCACATGCTATAGTGACAACATCCTCACAAACAGGCCCCCGGCCTCACTCAGTCATTAATCTCTCCAGTGTCACTCACGGGCTCACAGTGTCATGAAATTAGCCCGACAACAATGATATAATATATCAATAAATAACAAAGACTGAGATAAGATATGAATGCATGAATATGACTGTGTACGAAATATCAATAAAATCAGTGAGGTGGCAGTAAGAAACGACCACTATGGGTCCAAACAATATCGGCATAATGCCTAAACATGATATCTAGCATGATTGACAGCTTAACTACTTTATCACATGGTGAAAATACGGATATCAACAAAGTAGGACCACTATACAGTGCCATGGAAACAATAGAGTCCCAATTCACATGGTGCACGCCCACACTCTCGTCACCTAGCACCTAGCATTGAGGTGACCTCAATACCAATCACATAACACGTATTTCGGGGTTTCATACCCTTAGCACTAAGATTAGAAGAGTTACTTGCCTCGAACAAGCCAATACCAATGCCGAGCAAGCTAAGCAGTGCTCCAAAGATGCCATCACACGCGTCCCGACCTCCGAACGGCTCGAAACTAACCAAAAACAACTCAAATAAACAAAACAATGCTAAAGGAACCAATCCCGATCGAAAAAGATCAAATCTTGAATCAAAAGCCCCAAATCAGCCAAAAGCCAAACCCGGGCCCGCACCTCGGAACTCGACAAAATTTAAAAACTCCAGCAACCCATTCAATTACGAGTCCAACCATACTAGTTTCACTCAAATCTGACTCCAATTCGATGTTCAAAACTCAACAATTCACATTATGAATCTTTGGGCCAAAACCCCTAATTGCTCTTTAAAATTCACAATCCAATCACCAAAAACGATGGTAGATTCATGAACTAAGATCAAAGCCAAATGTAGAACACTTACCCTAATCCTTGTGATGAAAATTCCTCCAAAAGTCACCTAAACCGTGCTCCAAAATCTGAAAATGGGTGAAAAATCGCGAACCCTCGAAATTAAAGGGTTCTGACCAGTCAATCCGCACATGCGGACAAGAGGTCGCATCTGCGAGCTTCGCTTCTGCGGGAAAATCTCGCTTCCGCGAGAACAGCTTGGCCAGCCATAATCACTTCTGCGATGCCTAACACTGTACCTACGGTCGCGCTTCTGCGCGCATTGGGCGCTTCTGCGGGCCTCCTCATCCACCTCTCATCTCGCATCTGCGACGTCTTTGTTGCACCTGCGACTATCGGACATGCAAGCCCAATTCCGCAGGTGTGAAAATACCAGAACCAGTAGCCTTCAACAATGCAATATGCAACGGAATTGATCCAAACCTCGTCCGTAACTCATTTGAGCCACTCGGGTCCCCGTCCGAATATACTAACAAGTCCAATAACATAACACGGACCTACGCGAAGCCTCAAATAATGTATAACAACATCGAAATGACGAATCGCACCTCAAATCGAAATCTATGAACTTTTAACTTTCAAATTCAATAACTCATGCCAAAACATTGAAAATCAATCAGCAATGACTTTTAATTTTGCGCACAAGTCCCAAATAACATAACGAAGCTATTCCAATTTCCAGAATCTGATTCAGACCCTGATATCAAAAAGTAAACCGCCCGGTCAAACTTCTCAAAAATTTAACTTTTGCCATTTCAAGCCAAAATCAACCAAGGACCTCCGAATCAAAATCCGGACGCGCTCCTAAGTCCAAAATCACCCAATAGAGCTAACTGAACCATCAAAACTCCGTTCCGAGTTCAAATTCATAGAAAGTCAAACTTGGTCAACTCTCCCAGTTTAAAGCTTCAACAATGAAATCCATTCTTCCAATTCGATTCTGAATAACCTGAAAATCAAAACCAACGATTCACATTAGTCAAAATGCATCATACGGAGCTACTCATGCCCTCAAACAACCGAGCAAAGTATAAATGCTCAAAACGATAGGTCGGGTCGGTACACTTACAACAAGTAGGAATACCTTACCTTATGATATATGGCGAAAATGGTCTTCAAGAATCACCCCAAATCGCCCTACATGTTCTCCAAGAACTTAAAAGTGAAGAAATGTACTCAAAATCCTAAAATTAGATGTTTAATACACCTGCCAAGCCTCCTTCTTCACAATCACGGTCATTAGCCATGCAATCGCGGTTAACAAATGTTCCAGCATCATTTTCTTCATCACGATCGCAGTCCAAATCCCCGCGATCGCGATGTACAAATTGTGTTTTCCTCTTTACAGACACCTTTCCGTATAATGGCCATAATATTTTGTATAAATTCTAAATAACAAACAGTTTATTTTTCTAAAAATTATATTCAACGGGCTACAAATTACATTTTTGGATCATCCCCAAATTCCGTATAGATTGCAAGATATATGCTCCTGAAATCAGACCACTGACAGCAGAAAATTTCTTCTACGCGATCGCGACCTTCCTTCCGCAATCGTGATTCACAAGGCCTGGAATGCACTTTTCTCTTCGCAATCGTGGCCCAGAACACCGCGATCGCATTTCAAACCCCTGATACTAGTTATCAACAGTTCAAAAAGGCCTAAAAGTGGTCTGAAACCATCCCAAAACTCACCCGAGGTCCGGGGAACTCCGTCCAATCATTATAACAAGTCCTAATATCTTATTTAAATTTATCAAAAGGCTTGAAACACCACGAATAACATCAAAACCACAAATCATTGATCAAAACCTTCTCTTAACTTTCAAAAATTCAAATTCGCCGAATGCGTCCGAATTATACTAAAACATTCCGGAACAATGCCAAATTTTATGTACAAGTCACAAATCACAATATGAACCTATTCTAAGATTCAGAATCCCAAACGGATATCGGTAACACCAAAGTCCACCTCATATCAAACTTAGGAAGTTCTAAAATCTTCAAAATGCCAACTTTCGACAATAAGAGCTAAAATGTTCCTGGTCCACCCGAAACTCGATACAAATATACGCTCAAGTCCAAAATCATTATATGAACATACTAGATCCTTCAAATCTCGATTCCGAGGTTGTTTACTCAAAAGTCAAACCTTAGTCAACTCTTCTAACTTAAAGCTTCCGAATTGAGAATTTCCCTTCCGATTCAACTCCAAACTTCCCGAAATTCAAACCCGACTACAGGCGCAAGTCATAATACATGAAGTGAAGCTACTCAAGGCCTCAAACTGTCGAACGATGTACTAGACCTCAAAACGACAGGCCAGGTCATTACAACCACTCTAAGGGTAAGTATTTTCTACTTGAATTTAATTATGTATCTCAACCCCCATAGATTGTGCACTTGGAACATGGATTTGAAAGAGGAAAATTGAGGTTTTAGCCTATAACTTAAGAAAGTTAAATTTGGGGATTTGAATGTCGATTTGGACTTGGTTTTGGAATATAATCNAGTCAAACTTGGTCAACTCTCCCAGTTTAAAGCTTCAACAATGAAATCCATTCTTCCAATTCGATTCTGAATAACCTGAAAATCAAAACCAACGATTCACATTAGTCAAAATGCATCATACGGAGCTACTCATGCCCTCAAACAACCGAGCAAAGTATAAATGCTCAAAACGATAGGTCGGGTCGGTACACTTACAACAAGTAGGAATACCTTACCTTATGATATATGGCGAAAATGGTCTTCAAGAATCACCCCAAATCGCCCTACATGTTCTCCAAGAACTTAAAAGTGAAGAAATGTACTCAAAATCCTAAAATTAGATGTTTAATACACCTGCCAAGCCTCCTTCTTCACAATCACGGTCATTAGCCATGCAATCGCGGTTAACAAATGTTCCAGCATCATTTTCTTCATCACGATCGCAGTCCAAATCCCCGCGATCGCGATGTACAAATTGTGTTTTCCTCTTTACAGACACCTTTCCGTATAATGGCCATAATATTTTGTATAAATTCTAAATAACAAACAGTTTATTTTTCTAAAAATTATATTCAACGGGCTACAAATTACATTTTTGGATCATCCCCAAATTCCGTATAGATTGCAAGATATATGCTCCTGAAATCAGACCACTGACAGCAGAAAATTTCTTCTACGCGATCGCGACCTTCCTTCCGCAATCGTGATTCACAAGGCCTGGAATGCACTTTTCTCTTCGCAATCGTGGCCCAGAACACCGCGATCGCATTTCAAACCCCTGATACTAGTTATCAACAGTTCAAAAAGGCCTAAAAGTGGTCTGAAACCATCCCAAAACTCACCCGAGGTCCGGGGAACTCCGTCCAATCATTATAACAAGTCCTAATATCTTATTTAAATTTATCAAAAGGCTTGAAACACCACGAATAACATCAAAACCACAAATCATTGATCAAAACCTTCTCTTAACTTTCAAAAATTCAAATTCGCCGAATGCGTCCGAATTATACTAAAACATTCCGGAACAATGCCAAATTTTATGTACAAGTCACAAATCACAATATGAACCTATTCTAAGATTCAGAATCCCAAACGGNTGTTGCACCTGCGACTATCGGACATGCAAGCCCAATTCCGCAGGTGTGAAAATACCAGAACCAGTAGCCTTCAACAATGCAATATGCAACGGAATTGATCCAAACCTCGTCCGTAACTCATTTGAGCCACTCGGGTCCCCGTCCGAATATACTAACAAGTCCAATAACATAACACGGACCTACGCGAAGCCTCAAATAATGTATAACAACATCGAAATGACGAATCGCACCTCAAATCGAAATCTATGAACTTTTAACTTTCAAATTCAATAACTCATGCCAAAACATTGAAAATCAATCAGCAATGACTTTTAATTTTGCGCACAAGTCCCAAATAACATAACGAAGCTATTCCAATTTCCAGAATCTGATTCAGACCCTGATATCAAAAAGTAAACCGCCCGGTCAAACTTCTCAAAAATTTAACTTTTGCCATTTCAAGCCAAAATCAACCAAGGACCTCCGAATCAAAATCCGGACGCGCTCCTAAGTCCAAAATCACCCAATAGAGCTAACTGAACCATCAAAACTCCGTTCCGAGTTCAAATTCATAGAAAGTCAAACTTGGTCAACTCTCCCAGTTTAAAGCTTCAACAATGAAATCCATTCTTCCAATTCGATTCTGAATAACCTGAAAATCAAAACCAACGATTCACATTAGTCAAAATGCATCATACGGAGCTACTCATGCCCTCAAACAACCGAGCAAAGTATAAATGCTCAAAACGATAGGTCGGGTCGGTACACTTACAACAAGTAGGAATACCTTACCTTATGATATATGGCGAAAATGGTCTTCAAGAATCACCCCAAATCGCCCTACATGTTCTCCAAGAACTTAAAAGTGAAGAAATGTACTCAAAATCCTAAAATTAGATGTTTAATACACCTGCCAAGCCTCCTTCTTCACAATCACGGTCATTAGCCATGCAATCGCGGTTAACAAATGTTCCAGCATCATTTTCTTCATCACGATCGCAGTCCAAATCCCCGCGATCGCGATGTACAAATTGTGTTTTCCTCTTTACAGACACCTTTCCGTATAATGGCCATAATATTTTGTATAAATTCTAAATAACAAACAGTTTATTTTTCTAAAAATTATATTCAACGGGCTACAAATTACATTTTTGGATCATCCCCAAATTCCGTATAGATTGCAAGATATATGCTCCTGAAATCAGACCACTGACAGCAGAAAATTTCTTCTACGCGATCGCGACCTTCCTTCCGCAATCGTGATTCACAAGGCCTGGAATGCACTTTTCTCTTCGCAATCGTGGCCCAGAACACCGCGATCGCATTTCAAACCCCTGATACTAGTTATCAACAGTTCAAAAAGGCCTAAAAGTGGTCTGAAACCATCCCAAAACTCACCCGAGGTCCGGGGAACTCCGTCCAATCATTATAACAAGTCCTAATATCTTATTTAAATTTATCAAAAGGCTTGAAACACCACGAATAACATCAAAACCACAAATCATTGATCAAAACCTTCTCTTAACTTTCAAAAATTCAAATTCGCCGAATGCGTCCGAATTATACTAAAACATTCCGGAACAATGCCAAATTTTATGTACAAGTCACAAATCACAATATGAACCTATTCTAAGATTCAGAATCCCAAACGGATATCGGTAACACCAAAGTCCACCTCATATCAAACTTAGGAAGTTCTAAAATCTTCAAAATGCCAACTTTCGACAATAAGAGCTAAAATGTTCCTGGTCCACCCGAAACTCGATACAAATATACGCTCAAGTCCAAAATCATTATATGAACATACTAGATCCTTCAAATCTCGATTCCGAGGTTGTTTACTCAAAAGTCAAACCTTAGTCAACTCTTCTAACTTAAAGCTTCCGAATTGAGAATTTCCCTTCCGATTCAACTCCAAACTTCCCGAAATTCAAACCCGACTACAGGCGCAAGTCATAATACATGAAGTGAAGCTACTCAAGGCCTCAAACTGTCGAACGATGTACTAGACCTCAAAACGACAGGCCAGGTCATTACAACCACTCTAAGGGTAAGTATTTTCTACTTGAATTTAATTATGTATCTCAACCCCCATAGATTGTGCACTTGGAACATGGATTTGAAAGAGGAAAATTGAGGTTTTAGCCTATAACTTAAGAAAGTTAAATTTGGGGATTTGAATGTCGATTTGGACTTGGTTTTGGAATATAATCACATATTTGGACTCGTGAGATTATGGGTAGTCGGGATCTACCCCTTGACTCAGGTTTTGACCATATGGGCTCAGGTTAACTTTTGTTGACTTTTTTGAAATTAAATAAAGATTGAAGCTTTATTAAAAGGAAATAATTCCTATATATTTATTTGATGTTAATGAGTTATGTTTCGCTAGATTCGAGTCGTTCAAAAGCCGATTCGTGAGGAAAGTTATTTTTGGAGTATTGATTTAGCTTGTTTGAGGTAAGTATCTTGCCTAGCCTTGGTTTGAGGCACTAGTTTCTTGAATTGTTGATGATGGCTATGTGCCAAAGGTGACGCACATGCAGGGGATGAGCATGTGTGCATGCAATGGGTTTTTATCTATGTAGAGGTAGTTCTTAGGCTATATTATGCCTTGTATTGAATACTATGCTCTGTGCTTTGATGTTTCATATGCTTGTACCCCTTTGTGAGCTCTTTGAATCATGCTAGATATCATGTGTACATTAACTACTTGTTCAAACATGATAATTACTATTTTTGTGGCGTATCCACCTAATCTGAGCTATGGTAGCTCACTTCTCACATGCATACACCTTAGCATGCCACTTTTATTAGTCCATGAGTATGTGATTTGATATCCATTATTTGTATGCATGTATTTTCGATATGCTTTCTGTGTGATATGGACTGGATTGGCAGCACGTGAGTGGTCCATGTGGTTTGAGTTATGATAGCACGTGAGTGGTCCATGTGGTTTGAGTTATGATAGCACGTGAGTGGTCCATGCGATTGTTATAATGGCATGTGAGTTATATGTGCAGCGTGTGGATGTGGATCCATCTCCCTAGGGTCATCCTCTCATGTTTCCCTCTTGATGATCTACACGCGGTATGAGGAAACTTGATCAATATTTGGTTGTTGTATCTCTTCTATTTACAAACACCTTGGGTGTATACATGATGTTATCGCATATCTTCTCTATATGCTAGTTTTGGAGTGTATACATGTCTCTTTATGCATATCTTATGTATATGCTATTTTGACTGGAAATTGAAAGCATGGTACATATCTTCTCCATATGTTAACCTGTGCACCTGGACTTGATTCTTAATGCATATCCTCTCAATATTCTGATGTTGATGATCGTTTGGTGATAAATGCATATCTCCTCTATATGCCGAGCTGTTAAACTATTATAAGACTTGAGCATATCTTTTTTATATGCACTGACATGGTTATTCCCGTATTTCATGCTTAGTTTTTATACCATTGTTGTGTACTTCTATATTTATAAACTGAGCAGGTTGTTAAATGAGTATTATTAGTAATTCTATCCACTATGTCATGATACTTACAGAGTACATAGGGTTAGTTGTACTCATACTACACTCTGTACTTAATTGTGTAGATTCAGGAGTCGGATCCAGTCGAGCTTTGTGAGCGGAGCTGTTCGCTGTGTTTTGGAGATCGAGGTAGAGCTGCTCCCTGATCGTAGTTCCTAACATCTCTTTTTATGTTTATTTACTGTTGTTGTTGTTTCAGGCAGTATATATGTATTTCAGACTTGTATTCATACCGTAGATCTATGACTCAGTTTTACTAGTTTTGGGGAGTTGTATCATGACTTGATATTAGCTATGGTTATTTGTCTTTAGACTTATTTTTTCTTTAATTCGTTATCATGGTTCGTTAATATTTTATGACTGCCTTGCCTAGCAAGTGGATTAGGCACCATCACGGCTGGTGGTGGTTTTGGGTCATGACAAGATGGTATCAGATCACTAGATTGCATATGTCTCACAAGTCAGGAGGAAGTCTAGCAGAGTCTTGCGGATCGGTACGGAGACATCTGTACTTATCTTCGAGAGGCTACATGGCGATTAGGAAATCTTCTCTTTCCTTCATTCTCTATCATGCGGATTTTTTTATCCTGAAGTTTGAATCTTTGATCTTATATTCTCTCACAAATGGTGAGGACACATTCTTCCGGTACAACAGAGTTGGCACCAATACCCCAGGCCAAGGCCATAAGAGGCCCGCGCCGAAGTAGAGGCAAGGGTGGAGCATGTGTCGTGGTTGGATGCCCTATTAGAGACGCCACTGTGGAGCCACCAGTAGCTCCCGTTGAGGAGTAGGTTTTGGATTATGTCGAGCCGGTGGGACTATCTGAGCCACATGGGGGACTTACTGCTACACCCAGTCTTCAAGAGACTTTGGCTTAGATTTTGAGCGTGTATACGAGTTTGGCTAAGGTATGATTCCAGTAGCTCCAGCTACTTCACAGGCTAGGAAGGAGCCTAGACTTCCGCCACACATACACCAGAGCAGTTGGCTCGTGGTTATCAGACACCGGGGGTTCTACCTGTGCAGCCAGCTGTCACTGTTTAGCCCGAGATTAGACCATCTTTTACTGTTGAGGAGCAGAAGATGCTAGAGAGATTTCAGACACTTCATCCTCCTCATTTTAGTGGAGAGCCTATAGAGGATGCACATGATTTTCTTGAACAGTGTCATCGGATTCTTTGCATATTGGGTCTAGCGAACTTCAATAGGATTTACTTTGCTAATTTCTAGTTAGCAGGACTAGCTTATAGGTGGTGGCAGACTTATGAGTTAAGTAGGCTAGCTAGTATAGCACCAATTTCTTGGTCTCAATTCTCACATATCTTCTTGGAGAAGTTCATACCACAGACTGGTAGAGATGAGTTGCATAGTGAGTTTGAGCATCTACGCTAGGAGGGCTTGACTGTGACCCAATAAGAGATGAGGTTCATAGAGTTAGCTCGTCACGTAATATTTTTGGTCCCCACTGAGAGAGAGAGTCTAGAGGTACATTGAGGGCCTCAACTATAGTATCCGATATGGTATGGCCTGAGAGGTAGAGTTTGATACTAGTTTTCACCATGTGGTTAAGATTGACAGTCGTTAAAAATGTGTTCATAGGTAGGAGCGAGAGGAGCAGGAGGCCAAGAAGCCCTGTGGTTTGGGTAGTTTTGGTGGTTCCTCACATGGAGGCCAGTCACATCACAGTAGAGGCCTTCCCTTAAGGCCCGCTCAGGCAGCTCATCAGATTTCTCGTGGCTCTTCAGTCAACCACAGTTTATACAGTGATCGCATGGGCCATTCATCTTTTAGTGCATTGCCTGTACAGGGTTTATACCGTGTTCCATGTGCTTAAAGTTCTACGGGAAGATATTTAGCTTTTCGGGGTCAGTCATAGAGTCAGCAGCCTTACTAGAGAAGGGGATATTTTGAGTGTGCGGACTTGAGTCATCTCATGAGTGATTTCCCAGGCTTCTGAGCGATGTACCACATCAAGGCACCCAGTCCATGGTACTAGCGCCAACACCTATACCACCCGCACAGCCAGCTAGGGGTGGAACGCAGTATGTTCGAGGTCATCCTAGAGAGGGAGGTTAGTCTGGTGGAGTACATGCCCGTCGTTAAGCATTCCCCGCCAGACCGGAGGCAGCTGCTTCAGATGCCGTGATTACAGGTATTGTTTCAGTGTGCCACATGGATGCTTCAGTGTTATTTGACTCTGGTTCTACTTATTCTTATATGTAATCATATTTTGCTCATTATTTGGATATGCCTTATGGTTCACTTGATATCCCTATTCATGTGTCTACATATGTTGGTGATTCTATTGTGGTAGATTGTGTGTATCGGCCTTGTGTAATTACCATTGGGGGTTATGAGACTAAGGTTGATCTTTTATTCCTCAATATAGTTGATTTTGAGGTGATTTTGGGTATGGATTGGCTATCTCCGTACCATGATTTTCTTGATTGTTATGCTAAGACCGTGACGTTGGTGATGCCGGGTTTGCCAAGGCTGGAATGGAGGGATTCTATTGGTCACACTCCTAGTAGAGTGATTGCTTTTTTTAAGGCTCAATAGATGGTTGAGAATGGATGTTTGGTGTATCTGGCCTTTGTGAGAGATGCTAGTGTTGATACTCCTATTGTTGAGTTAGTTCCAATAATGAGCGAGTTTCTAGGTGTGTTTCCTACAGACCTACCGGGCATGCCACCCGATACGAATATTGATTTTAATATTGATTTGGTATCAGAGACTCAGCCCATATCTATTCCACCGTATTGCATGGCACCAGGGAGTTGAAGGAACAGTTAAAGGAGCGGTTCGATAAGGGTTTCATCAGGCCGAGTGTTTCTTTGTGGGGTGCACCATTATTATTTGTGAAGAAGAAGGATGGTTCTATAAGATTGTGTATTGACTACAGGCAGTTGAACAAGGTCACTATCAAGAACAAGTATCTACTGCCTCGCATCGATGATTTATTTGATCAGCTTCAGATGCTAGGATGTTCTCAAAGATTGACTTGAGATCGAGTTATCATTATCTGAAGATTAGGGCTTCAAACATTCCTAAGACTGCTTTCAGGATCCATTATTGTCACTATGAGTTCTTGGTGATGTCTTTTGGCTTGACTAATGCCCCAGTAGCTTTTATGCATTTGATGAACAATGTGTTAAAACCTTATTTAGATTATGTTGTTATTGTTTTCATTGATGGTATCTTAGTATATTCTCGTACTAGGGAGGAGCGCGAGCAATATTTGAGGATTGTGCTTCAGATTTTGAAGGGAGAAGAAGTTGTATGCTAAGTTCTCCAAGTTTGAGTTTTAGTTGGATTCAGTGGAATTCTTAATCTATGTGGTGTCTAGTGATGTGATGAAGGTGGATCCGAAGAAGATTGAGGCAGTTCAAAGTTGGCCTAGACGTCCTACCGCTACTGAGATTAGGAGTTTCCTAGGTTTGTCTGTACTATCGTCGATTTGTTGAAGAGTTTTCATCTATAGCAGCTCCATTGACAAAATTAATATAGAAGGATGCTTTATTCAGATGGTCGAACGAGTGTGAGGAGAGCTTTCAGAAGCTGAAGACAGTCTACGACTCTAGTTTTGTTATTACCCTCAGGATCAGGGATGTGCACTATTTATTGCGATGCTTCGCGTGTTGGTCTTGGTTTTGTTTTGATGCAGGACAGTAGGGTGATTGCCTATGCATCTCACTAGTTGAAGCCCCATGAGAAGAAATATTGGGTTCATGATTTGGAGTTAGTAACCATTGTGCACGCGCTCAAGATTGGGAGGCATTACTTATATGGCATGTCTTTTGAGGTTTATACAAATCATCGGAGTCTCCAGCATCTGTATAAATAGAAAGATTTCAATTTGAGGCATCAGAGATGGTTGGAGCTGTTGAAGGATTGTGATATCACTATTCTTTATCATCCGGGGAAGGCTAATGTGGTAGCAGATGCCTTGAGCAGAATGACAGAGAGCATGGGGAGTCTAGCATTCATTCCTGTCAAGGAGAGGCCTTTTGCTATAGATGTTCCGGCGTTGTCCAATAGATTGGTGAGACTGGATAATTTAGAGCCGAGCAGAGTCCTTTTTGTGTTGTTTCACAATCATCCTTGTTTGAGCGCATTAAGGTAAGCCAGTATGATGATCCCCATTTGCTTGTCCTTAGGGACACGGTGCAGCGAGATGGTGCTAAGGAGGTGACCGTCGGTGATGATGGTGTATTGCGACTTTAGAGTCGGATTTGTGTTCCTAATGTCAATGGATTAAGAGAGTTGATTCTTGAGGAGGCTCACAGTTCACGATATTCCAGGCGCTACAAAGATGTGTCATGATTTAAAGCAACAGTATTGGTGGAGAAGGAAGAAGAAGGACATTGTTGTGTATGTTTCACGGTGTTTGAACTGTCAAAAGGTCAAGTATGAGCATCAGAGACTGAGTGGTTTGCTTCAGAAGATTGATACACCAGAGTGGAAGTGGGAGCGTATTACTATGGACTTCGTGGTAGGGTTTTCATGGACCTTGAGGAAGTTTTATGCCATTTGGGTCATTGTGGCGCGGTTGACCAAATCGGCGCATTTCATTCCGGTTATGACTTCCTACACTTCAGAGCAATTGCCAAGATCTACATTAGAGAGATTGTTCGCTTGCATGGTGTACCTGTTTCTATCATCTCGGACCGAGGCATTCAGTTTACATCGCACTTCTAGAGAGTTGTTCAACGTGAGTTGGGCATACAGGTTGAGCTGAGTACTGTATTCCATCCTGAGATGAATGGGCAGTCTGAAAGGACCATTTAGATCTTGGAGAATATGTTGAGGGCATGTGTTATTGATTTCGGGGGTCAGTGGGATCGATTTCTACCTTTAGCAGATTTTCCCTATAACAACAGCTACCAGTCTAGTATCCAGATGGCTCTGTATGAGGCGTTATATGGGGGGCGATGTTGTTCTATGGTTGGTTGGTGTAAGCCTAGTGAGGCTAGATTATTGGGCACATATTTGGTTCGTGATGCTTTGGAGAAGGTGAAACTGATTCAGGAGAGGCTTCGTATAGTGCAGTCCAAGCAGAAAAATTATGCTAATAGTAAGGTTCGTGATGTGGCATTCATGGAGGGTGAGAAGGTTCTTCTTAGAGTTTCGCCTATGAAGAGCGTGATGAGGTTTGGTAAGAAGGGCAAGTTGAGCCCGAGGTACGTTGGTCCATTTGAGGTTTTGGAGAGAGTTGGTGAGGTAGCGTATAGGCTTGCTTTGTCACCCAACTTTTCAGAAGTTCACCTGGCGTTTCATATTTCTATTCTTCGGAAGTACAATAAAGGTAAGTCACATGTTTTGGACTTCAACATAGTGCAGTTGGATGAGAATCCAGCTTATGAGGAAGAGCCGTGGCCATTTTGGATAGGCAATTTCGGAAGCTCAGGTCTAAGGAGATCGCATCAGTGAAGGTCCATTAGAAAGGACAACCGATTGAGGAGGCAACTTGATAGACTGAGCATAATATGCGGAGCATATACCCTCAACTCTTTTGCCTTACGATATTATTCTAAACCTGTTCGAGGATGAACATTTATTTAAGAGAGGAAGAATGTAACGAACAAGTCGGTCATTTTGTGTATTTTAGTCCTATTTTGATATTTGATATTTTTCGTATGTGTATTTGATATTTTATGACTTGGGGGTTGGGTAGATTGATTTCATGAAGGTTTGAGAGTGATTGGAGGCACTTCGTCTCATTTTCGAAGCTTAAGTTGTAAGAGTTGACCAAAGTTTGACTTTTGAGTGACGATATCGGATTGGTGATCTAATTGTTCCAATAGGTTCGTATGGTGATTTTAGACTTAGGCATATATCCGAATTTGGATTTGGAGGTTCCTAGGATATTTTGGCTCTATTTGCCAAAAGTTGACAATTTGAAGGTTTGGAGAGTTCATAGGTTTGATCGGGGGTTGACTTTGATGATATCGGATTCAGATTTTTGTTCCTGAACTTGAAATAGGTTCTTTTTGTCATTTGGGACTTGTGTGCTAAGTTTTGATGTAATTCGGATTGGTTAGGCTTGAATTAGATGTTTGATTTAAAGTTTGGAAGTTATTGAACTTAAGAGAAGTTCAACTTGTGTTTTGATCGTCGATTCTTGGTTTTGATGTTATTTATGGAGTTTTGAGACTTTGGATAGGTTTGGGGAAGGTATTAGTACTTGTTGGTATGATTGGAGGGATTCCCGGGGGCTCAGGTGTGTTTCGGATGGATTCCGATACCATATTTGTGTTGGTAGGCAGATCTTGTGTTGGTGCATCGTACCTGCGGAGATGGTGTGAGCAGGTGCAAGGCCGCATCTGCGAGCAGGGGGGTTCGCATATGTGAAGAAGAGGGGGCAGTAGTCGCTTTTGTTAAGCTAGATGGCTTCTGCGAGGATGGTCCGCAGATACATACATCACATTTGTGAAGGGGTCCCACACCTTCGAGGTTTGGCCAGTTGTGAGAAGGCCGCAGATGCGCAGATTTGGACCGCGCCTGCGAGCTCGCAGATTTAGCTTATTTTTTATTATTTAGAGCTTTGGAGCTCGACTAAAGGTAATATTTGAGTAAATTTTCATCACCACTTTGAGGGTAAGTATTTTTGTACTTGGATTTGATTATGTATCTCAATTCCTATATATTTGTGCACTTGGAACATGGATTTGAAAGAGAAAAATTGGGGGTTTAACCTACAACTTAAGAGAGTGAAATTTGGGGATTTGAAGGTGGATTTGGACTTGGTTTTGGAATCTAATTACATATTTGGACTCATGAGGTTATGGATAGTCGTGATCTATCCCTTGACTCAAATTTTGACTATGTGGGCTCCGGTTGACTTTTGTTGACTTTTTGAAATAAAATAAAAAATAAAGTTTTATTGTTTGGAATTGATTCCTATAGCTTTATTTGATGTTATTGAGGTTTTTGGCTAGATTCGAGCAGTTCGGAGGCCGATTCATTAGGGAAGATATTTTTAGAGTATTGGTTTGGCTTGTTTGAGGTAAGTATCTTGCATAGCATTGGTTTGTGCTAGTTTTAGAATGTATACATGCCTCTTTATGCATATCTTCTCTATATGCTATTTTGACCGAAAAGTGAAGGCATGGTACATATCTTCTCTATATGTTAACCTCTGCATATTGACTTGATTCTTAATGCACATCTTCTCTATATGCGGATGTAGATGATTCTTTGGTGATAAACACATATCTTCTCTATATGCCGAGTTGTTAAACTATTATAAGACTTGCGCACATCTTCTCTATGTGCACCAATTATGTTATACCTGTATTTCATGCTTAGTTTTGATACCACTATTGTGTACTTGTTGATTTATGAACTGAGCAGGTTGTTATGTGAGTATCTTTGGTAATTCTTGCCACTACTAACTTGCCGAGGTTAGTAATGGTACTTACGGAGTATATGAAGTCGGTTGTACTCATACTACACTCTACACTTAATTGTGCAGATTCAGGAGATGGATCAAGATGAGTTTTGTGAGCGTAGCTATTCGCTGTGCTTTGGAGACTGGGGTAGAGCTGCTCCCTTATCGCAGTTCCTGGCGTCTCTTCCTATGTTTAGTATTGTTGTTGTTTCAAACAGTATATCTGTTTTTCAAACTTGTATTCGTATTGTAGAGCTCATGACTCAATATTACAAGTTTTAGGGAGTTGTATTACGATTTGATATTATCTATGGTTATTTGTCGTTCAGACTTATCTTTTCTGTAATTCGTTATCATGTTCTGTTAATATTTCAAGATTGGCTTGCCTAGCAAGTGGGTTAGGCTTCATCACGATCGGTGGTAGTTTTGGGTCGTGACATGGATCAGATATTAAACAGAAAAAAAAAATAGTGGACAAAGATATTTAGCCGAGTGACGAGCTAGTTAAGTCATATTAGTCATGAAATAATACTAAAAAATAATTATTGTATTGTTTTATCATACAAGAGCTAATCACCGACGATATGATTTTTTTTTTTTTGGATACATTTCATAGAGAAAGAATAATAGTTGAAATTTTGTTAAAACAATTTGATTTAATGTGCTCAAACAAATACAATAATATTTTTGTTATTATTGTCTTTTAATATTAACCATGCATCGTGCAGGTACTAATACTAGTATAGTGTATAGGTAAAATTTTACTTGCACTGGTTGTTTACACCAAGCCAACAAATATAAGACATATGTTTTGTATATATAGTTTTCAATACTTAATCGTAATAAATGATATGCATTTTCAGTTTGATTTGTTTTGTATATGTATTTCTTTGTATTTATTAGCATACGCAGATACTACGAGAAATTACAACAAATATTGCAATAATAATAATTCATCACTTATGGCCTTGTCATATCTTGCAATTCTTTTGGGTTATTTTGTTCAAATATTTGTGCTACGTCCTACTACAGTTTGCGTGATTCTAGACAACTCGCAAACGGAAACTTTTTATCATGTGTATCACATAAAATAGTACCCCATTAATTATGTGACAATCCTAACATACCTAAAATAAGACATTTTCACAACAACAAATGTAATATTTAGCTACGAAATTTATAGCTACGACACAACATTTGTCACTAATTGTTAACTTTTTGTGACAAAAATTACATTTTGTATCTAAATACATGTGTCACATACTTTTTGTGACGAAACATAAAAATTTGTAGCAAAGTTTTGTCCACTAAAGGTTCCCACCAAAAAATGAATTGGCGCCATTTACTGGGAAATATTTAGCTATAAAGATAATGCTATTAGTGACGAAATTTTTTGTCATTGATATTGTATACCATTTGTGACGAAAAATTTTTTGTCTTAATAAATACTTAAATTTAGATACAAAAAAGTTTCGTCACAAAAAACAATTGTTAAAATAGTAACAATTAAAAATTTGTAGCTAAATAGTGCAAACTTTAGCTACAAAATATTGTACTTATTTGTGACCATAATTTTTGTCACAAATAAGGTACATAATTTTTGACGATTATTCTGATGTCCCTATATAATACTTAATTTAGCCACGATGTGGTTTTGTCTTATCATGTCTAGCTACAACTAAAACTTCGTCACAAATCACTCATTTTTTGTGACAAATAGTAGAGTTCATATTTGGATGTACTAATTTAGGGATGATATTCAAATTTTATAACAAACTTTTTCTAATAAGATTTTTTGCCAAAAACATATTAAACACCATTTACGGAATAATATTTAGCTACAAAAATAAAATTGCTGATCACACATTATTTTATCGTTGACCTTGTGTACGATTTGGGATGAAAATAAAAATATTTGTCCCAAGTTGTTAAAATTACATTCAGAAAAAAGGTTAGTAATCACAAATTGGTTCTTAGATAATGATAATTATAATTTATAGTTAAATTGTGCGATTTTTAGCCATGAAAAATCTTGTACTTATTCCTAGTGACAATTGTTGGTATTATTTATCTAAAATTTAAGGGGAATGATTGCATTGTTTCACAAAAATATAGAATTTAGTGTAAAAAATTATGTGTCTAATTGGCTATAACTAGAATTTCTAACACTATAAAAGTAGAAACAATATTCAAATATGTCACTGAACTTTGAGAAAGACCCAAATATATTATGTGTCAATAGTTGAGGTCAAATATATACCATATCGTAACATGATTGGTTTAAATATGCCATTATCCACTAATGACGTAAGTGGTCCAACACGTAATATTTTTTATTTATTTATTTTTTGCAAGGGAAAAGGCTCAAATTTGCCTTTAAACGGAGTAGAGTGCAAACAGTTTGGCATATAACTATATATAGTCAAAACTCTCTATCATAGTCATACTCTATAACAACATTTCACTATTAACTTTTTCTAATCAATTTATCATGTTATGTTAACCCTCTATAACCACATTCTACCTATAACAACAGCAGTCATCATTATACAAATACATTTTTTATAAAACTATTTCTTGTTAACAGCTCTACTCAAATATTAATTGATTTTGCGTTTCATTGCACGATGCTAGTTCTAGTTAATTTTAGTAAATTTTTCAAAATTACTGCTATTTGGTTGAGA
>AWOL01S0021552.1:32817-47509 GCA_000715115.1 Nicotiana otophora | reverse complement strand
AATGAGAGTAACTGTTGAACATGAAAACATGCCTACATTTCTGTATTGTTATTTCTATACTGGACTGTACCTGCGGAGCTCGTCATTACTTTCATCCCAATTGTTAGTCTTGTTACTTATTGAGTTGGTTGTACTCATACTACACTCTGCACCTCGTGTGCAGATCCAGGTGCTCCCAGATACAGCGCCTGTTAGATTTCAGAGTTTATTCTTTTGGAGACTATCAAGGTAGCTGCTTGCCGTACACAGACTTTGACTCCCTTACTTTTTAATTATTATACTATTCTATATTTTCTGACAGTGATTTTTATCAGTTAGACTTTGTATTAATTTAGATGCTCATGTACTCGGTGACACTGGGTTTTGGGAGTGTTTATATATGTATTTGTGAGTTTTCTTCCGCTGAAATTAAATACTATATTTTCAAACTTAAATGATGTGGTGGTTTATTTAGATTCTTGGCTTGCCTAGTATTGAGATAGGCGCCACACGACAGGTGAGATTTTGGGTCTTGACAGAACTTCCTTTTTAGTTATTGTTGTGCTTATGTATTGAACGATTTTTATTTATAATGAAGTGAGTTATTGTTTCTTTAATTATTCTTGTTCTTTAATGTTTCCAAAGGGCTTAACTAACCCTATGACTCGCCCATTAACTTCGAATTAATTTAGGTAAATATAATTTGGGGTTGAAAAAGATTAATTAACAAGAACTTCAGGTTTTAACCCCTACTTTATAGATTCTACCTAGGGATATGATTGAACTACTTGTAGCCATATTCGAGTGTGCTTAATCTCTTAGTTGTTTTAGGGATAATTGAGTTAGGAAGTCTTATTAGTCTTTGGAAGAAGTTAATATAGAATTATTACTCGAGGCTAGTTAACATAAACTCGCTTATATGTTTAAAATCGTGAAATGCATTGGATCATTACTTGAGCGTAATTCGCATTGCATCCATGCTTTTAGCCATTGATCATTTTACTAACTTTCTAGATTAAATTACATTTTCGCATTTAGACATAAATATTCCCAAAACCATTATAAGTGTCTGGATTAGCATAATAAGTGATAATTCTCTTACGCGCCTAATTGCCTACATATTGTTCTCTGTAGGATTCGACCCCGAACCATAGTTAGGTAAATTATATTGCATGCGACTGTATCTATTTACTTTTTAGTAGTGGATGTGGACGTCATCAACTATTCATATATTGGAGGACATGCTTCATGCTTATGTTATAGAGTTCGGGGGTTCTTGGGATCAGTTCTTGCCGCATGCGAAGGTTGCCTAAAATAACAACTACCAATCGAGTATTCAGATGGCTCCATATGAGGTCGTGTATGGGAGGCGGTGTCGGTCTTTGGTGGGTTGGTTTCATCCAGGTGAGGCGAGGCTACTGGGTACAAACTTGGTTCAGGATTCTTTGGAAAAGGCTAAGTTGATTCAGGATCGGCTTCGTATAGTCCAATAAAGAAAGAATAGTTATGCGGATCAGAAGGTTTGTGATGTTGTATTCATGGTTGGAGAGAGGGTATTGCTCCAGGTTTCACCTACGAAAGGTGTTATGAGGTTCGGGAAGAAACGACAAGTTCAACCCTAGGTATATCGAACCTTTTGAGATTCTTGAGAGGATTGGGGAGGTTGACTACAAGCTTGAATTGACACCTAGTATAGCTGTAGTTCATCCAGTATTTCATGTTTCTATTCTCCATAAGTATCACGGTGATCCATCCCATGTGTTCGATTTTCGCTCAAAACACTTGGACAAGAATTTGTCTTATGTTGAGGAGCCGATGGCCATCGTGGACAGGCAGGTCCGAAAGTTGAGGTCAAAGAGAATTGCTTCATTGAAGGTTGAGTAAAGGGGTCAACCAGTCCAGGAGGCCACTTGGGAGACAGAGCGTGATATGCGTGACCATTGTCCTCATCTTTTCACTACTTTAGGTATGTCTCTATAATCATTCGAGGACGAACGTTTGTTTTAAGAGGGGGAGGATGTAAGGACTCGGCCGATCATTTTGAGTATTGTTGCTCCAATACCCTATTTATTGCCTCATCTATGTTTTATTATGGTTATGTGACTTGCTTGTGGTGTTTGGTTTTGGTTTTGGTGAGTTTTGGAGTGAAATGAGACACTTACTCCCTGAGTTTGAAGTTTAAGTTGAAGGAGTTGACAGTAGTTTGACTTTTGTGTAAACGACTCCTGAATGGAGTTTTGATTGTTCCAATAGCTCTGAATGGTAATTTTGGACTTAGGAGCATGTCCAGATATTGATTTGGATGTCTATAGGTCGTTTCGGCTTGAATTGGTGAAAGTTACAAAGTTGAAGGTTTGGAAGGTTGAGAAGTTTGACTTGGAGTTGACTTTATTGATATCCAGGTCGTATTCTGCTTCCGAAAACTGGAGTAGGTCTGTCATGTCATGACTGGTGTGCAAAATCTGAGGCCAATCAGACTTGTTTTAGTATGGATCGACATTAGTTTTGGAATTCAGATGTTCATAGTTTCAATAGGCTTGAATTGGATTGCGATTTGTAGAATTGATGTTGTTTGATGTGATTTTTTTGCTCGAGTAGTTCCGTTATATGTTTTGGAACTTGTTGGTATATGCAGAAGGTGTCCAGGGGGCCCTAGGTGTGACTCAGATTGAATTCAGAATAAATTTTGACTTGGTTGAATTTCTGAGGTATATTGTTCTGGTGTCATCCCACCAGCAGAGGGGTTTGGTCGCAGGTGCGGACAAGTAGGTGCGTGAGGATGCATCACATAAGCAGCGGAGGCAAGTCCAGGCCTAGCTTCGCAGGTGCGGACACTTGGGCACAGATGCGCATCCATAGGCACGAGTGTTTTTCCGCTGAAGTAGAACTATGAGGAACATGTGAAGGACCTCATTTGCGATCGAGGCTTCATAGGTGCGGGATCGTAGGTGCGAGAAATTTGTCCGAAGAAGCGGAACTTCATGGGATTAGTTGGTACCGCACTTGTTATGGATTTTTCAGTAGGTGCTGTATCACAGGTGCGATAGTGTGCCCGCATAAGCGAAAATCGCTGGAAAGAAAATGGGGTGTTCAAGGTTTTTATCTCATTTTCATCTTTTGGACCTAGAGAGTTCGGTTTGTGGTGCTTTTTGAGGGATCGTAAAGGAAATTATCAGGGTAAGTGATCCTACCTCTGATTTGGCTATATTACATGAATCCATTGTTATTTTTGTCATCTAATTAATGATTTGAGTTGGAATGTTTGAGGAAAAATTGTGGAATTTCTTAAACTAAATTTTGGGGATTTGAAAGGCGAGTTGAAGTTGGATTTGAGTAACTCTTGTATGGTTGGGCTCGTTATCGAATGGGTGTTCAGATTTTGTAAGTTTGGTTAGGCTTCGAGACGCTAGCGCTGGGTTGACTTGAGTTGACTTTTTGTTTCTCTTTAAAGATTGCAACTTTATTGTTCAGAATAGCTTCCTATAGTTTAGATTTATGGTATGAGTTGTTTTGGTTATATTCAAGATGTTCGAAGTTAGATAATCGCGGGAAAGGCTTACTAGTGGATTGAGTTAGGGTGTTTTGAGGCAAGTGTCTTCCCTAACTTAGTGTGGGGGAATTACCCCTTAGGATTGTTGTTGTTTTGTGTTAATTGTGATATGTTGAAGCCGTGTATGCAAGGTGACGAGTGTGTACATGGGCTAAATGTGGTAATTGTCAAGTTTTAGCTACGTAGATTCATTTCATGCCTTTAATTGAGTTTCCATAATATGTTATATTCATCATCTTTAGTCTATCTTCACATGCTTTACTTGTCATCATTAATAATTATCTTAACTCTTACTTGCTAATTGTCTTTATATGTTTAGTTGAAGTTATTTTCCTCTCTATTACTTATTAATTATTTAACCGTTGATTCCCTTACTTGAAGCTCCTATTTCTTGGAATATCTTGTTGTTGAATTTGGTATTGACTTATAAAGGCCGTAATTCACATTGAGGCAAAGTTGTCAATTATTGAAATACCATTCCTGTGGAGTTATTCACAAGAATTATATTTCAACAATTTACATATTTGCCTCAATGTGAATTACGGCCTTTATACATCAATACCAAATTCAAAAATATGATATTCTAAGAAATAAGAGAATTTTTGGTTTCTATTGTTGAGACTCTTGTGCATATTGTGGTTGAGCCATGGGCTATTTATTGCGGAAACACTATTATTGTTGACTCTTTTGGCAAGTTGTGATATTGGGCACTTAAGGTGAGATTTGTGATATGTTGTGATATTGATACGCATGTGGTGGTATCAGGATTAGGGTAGAAATGCATGCGGTGAGATAAGGTGGGCTTGATATGCTTGTTTCTAGTAGGGGAACTACTTGAAGCCAAGCGGTGTGATAAGGTGGGGTAAAACGCAGGAAGCTATTTCAGAAAAAATGATTTTCAAAACTAAATTCAAGGCTCCTACGGTGATATAAGGAAAGATTGTGATTTGTTTTGTGATATGAGACTACGAGGCAGTACCCCAGTTGTGATGCTTGTTAATACCTTTCTATTACATCACTTGTGTTTTGATTGCTTTATTTCCTTTGCATATTATTCCTTGTATACTTTCGTGATGCCTTAATTGCCTTAGTTCAGTGTAGCTATTCTTGTTATTATTTCTTCATTGTTTCATTTCCATTGTTTATCATTATCACACTATCTTATACCTGTTAAATTTTCTTATTTATTCCAGTAGGGTCTTGACCTGACCTTGTCAGTACTCTACCGAGGTTAGGCTTGACACTTACTGTGTACCATTGTGGTGTACTCATACTACACTTTTGCACATATATTTGTGGNTTGTTGAATTTGGTATTGACTTATAAAGGCCGTAATTCACATTGAGGCAAAGTTGTCAATTATTGAAATACCATTCCTGTGGAGTTANATGGATTTTTCAGTAGGTGCTGTATCACAGGTGCGATAGTGTGCCCGCATAAGCGAAAATCGCTGGAAAGAAAATGGGGTGTTCAAGGTTTTTATCTCATTTTCATCTTTTGGACCTAGAGAGTTCGGTTTGTGGTGCTTTTTGAGGGATCGTAAAGGAAATTATCAGGGTAAGTGATCCTACCTCTGATTTGGCTATATTACATGAATCCATTGTTATTTTTGTCATCTAATTAATGATTTGAGTTGGAATGTTTGAGGAAAAATTGTGAAATTTCTTAAACTAAATTTTGGGGATTTGAAAGGCGAGTTGAAGTTGGATTTGAGTAACTCTTGTATGGTTGGGCTCGTTATCGAATGGGTGTTCAGATTTTGTAAGTTTGGTTAGGCTTCGAGACGCTAGCGCTGGGTTGACTTGAGTTGACTTTTTGTTTCTCTTTAAAGATTGCAACTTTATTGTTCAGAATAGCTTCCTATAGTTTAGATTTATGGTATGAGTTGTTTTGGTTATATTCAAGATGTTCGAAGTTAGATAATCGCGGGAAAGGCTTACTAGTGGATTGAGTTAGGGTGTTTTGAGGCAAGTGTCTTCCCTAATTTAGTGTGGGGGAATTACCCCTTAGGATTGTTGTTGTTTTGTGTTAATTGTGATATGTTGAAGCCGTGTATGCAAGGTGACGAGTGTGTACATGGGCTAAATGTGGTAATTGTCAAGTTTTAGCTACGTAGATTCATTTCATGCCTTTAATTGAGTTTCCATAATATGTTATATTCATCATCTTTAGTCTATCTTCACATGCTTTACTTGTCATCATTAATAATTATCTTAACTCTTACTTGCTAATTGTCTTTATATGTTTAGTTGAAGTTATTTTCCTCTCTATTACTTATTAATTATTTAACCGTTGATTCCCTTACTTGAAGCTCCTATTTCTTGGAATATCTTGTTGTTGAATTTGGTATTGACTTATAAAGGCCGTAATTCACATTGAGGCAAAGTTGTCAATTATTGAAATACCATTCCTGTGGAGTTATTCACAAGAATTATATTTCAACAATTTACATATTTGCCTCAATGTGAATTACGGCCTTTATACGTCAATACCAAATTCAAAAATATGATATTCTAAGAAATAAGAGAATTTTTGGTTTCTATTGTTGAGACTCTTGTGCATATTGTGGTTGAGCCATGGGCTATTTATTGCGGAAACACTATTATTGTTGACTCTTTTGGCAAGTTGTGATATTGGGCACTTAAGGTGAGATTTGTGATATGTTGTGATATTGATACGCATGTGGTGGTATCAGGATTAGGGTAGAAATGCATGCGGTGAGATAAGGTGGGCTTGATATGCTTGTTTCTAGTAGGGGAACTACTTGAAGCCAAGCGGTGTGATAAGGTGGGGTAAAACGCAGGAAGCTATTTCAGAAAAAATGATTTTCAAAACTAAATTCAAGGCTCCTACGGTGATATAAGGAAAGATTGTGATTTGTTTTGTGATATGAGACTACGAGGCAGTACCCCAGTTGTGATGCTTGTTAATACCTTTCTATTACATCACTTGTGTTTTGATTGCTTTATTTCCTTTGCATATTATTCCTTGTATACTTTCGTGATGCCTTAATTGCCTTAGTTCAGTATAGCTATTCTTGTTATTATTTCTTCATTGTTTCATTTCCATTGTTTATCATTATCACACTATCTTATACCTGTTAAATTTTCTTATTTATTCCAGTAGGGTCTTGACCTGACCTTGTCAGTACTCTACCGAGGTTAGGCTTGACACTTACTGTGTACCATTGTGGTGTACTCATACTACACTTTTGCACATATATTTGTGGAGAGCCAGGTACCTCTTACCAGCCTAGGCACCAGTAAGTCGAGGTCGGATTTGGAGACATCAAGGTATACCTGTCGGTGGCCGCGGGCCTTGGATTCACCCTCTATCTAGTTCTATTTCATTTTCCTTTTTTTATAGATATTGTTATATAGGGATGTTCAGTATACTCTTGTAGAGCTTGTGACTTGGTATCACCAGATTTTGGGAGTTTTGTTCTGTTGAGTTGCTGAGTTCTTTCATGGTTGTTGTTGAGTTATTTTCAAGTTTTTATCATTTTCTCAATTAAATTCTGCATGTAAATTAGGCTTACCTAGTCTTAGAGACTAGGTGCCATCACGACATCCTGTAGAGGGAAATTGGGGTCGTGCCAATCGGGAAGTAGAAAACCAGACATCAGATACCTGCCATGCCAAAACATGATGAAATGGTTTGAAACCCATCCAAAGCCTTCGGAACCCCGTCAATTCACTCAAAACAATCCCAAAACATAACATGAACCTACTCGAGGTCTCAAATCACATAAAACAACATCAAAACCATGAATCGCGCCCCAATCTATGCATAATGAACTAATGAGCTTCCAACATCCAAAGCGCATGCCAAAACACATCAAACCAACCTAGAAAGACCCCAATGTTTGCATGCAAGTCCCAAATAAAACAACAGACTTATTCTAAACTACCAGAACTAAAATCTGAGCATGATAACAACAAAGTCAACTCTTGGTCAAACCTATCATCCTTCCAAACATTCAACTTTCCAGCGTTTGCCAAAGAGCACCAAACCAACCTACAAACTTCCAAATCAAAATACGGACATAAGCCTATGNTGTGTGTGTGTGTGTGTGTGTGTGTGTGTGTGTGTGTGTGTGTGTGTGTGTGTGTGTGTGTGTGTGTGTGTGTGTGTGTGTGTGTGTGTGTGTGTGTGTGTGTGTGTGTGTGTGTGTGTGTGTGTGTGTGTGTGTGTGTGTGTGTGTGTGTGTGTGTGTGTGTGTGTGTGTGTGTGTGTGTGTGTGTGTGTGTGTGTGTGTGTGTGTGTGTGTGTGTGTGTGTGTGTGTGTGTGTGTGTGTGTGTGTGTGTGTGTGTGTGTGTGTGTGTGTGTGTGTGTGTGTGTGTGTGTGTGTGTGTGTGTGTGTGTGTGTGTGTGTGTGTGTGTGTGTGTGTGTGTGTGTGTGTGTGTGTGTGTGTGTGTGTGTGTGTGTGTGTGTGTGTGTGTGTGTGTGTGTGTGTGTGTGTGTGTGTGTGTGTGTGTGTGTGTGTGTGTGTGTGTGTGTGTGTGTGTGTGTGTGTGTGTGTGTGTGTGTGTGTGTGTGTGTGTGTGTGTGTGTGTGTGTGTGTGTGTGTGTGTGTGTGTGTGTGTGTGTGTGTGTGTGTGTGTGTGTGTGTGTGTGTGTGTGTGTGTGTGTGTGTGTGTGTGTGTGTGTGTGTGTGTGTGTGTGTGTGTGTGTGTGTGTGTGTGTGTGTGTGTGTGTGTGTGTGTGTGTGTGTGTGTGTGTGTGTGTGTGTGTGTGTGTGTGTGTGTGTGTGTGTGTGTGTGTGTGTGTGTGTGTGTGTGTGTGTGTGTGTGTGTGTGTGTGTGTGTGTGTGTGTGTGTGTGTGTGTGTGTGTGTGTGTGTGTGTGTGTGTGTGTGTGTGTGTGTGTGTGTGTGTGTGTGTGTGTGTGTGTGTGTGTGTGTGTGTGTGTGTGTGTGTGTGTGTGTGTGTGTGTGTGTGTGTGTGTGTGTGTGTGTGTGTGTGTGTGTGTGTGTGTGTGTGTGTGTGTGTGTGTGTGTGTGTGTGTGTGTGTGTGTGTGTGTGTGTGTGTGTGTGTGTGTGTGTGTGTGTGTGTGTGTGTGTGTGTGTGTGTGTGTGTGTGTGTGTGTGTGTGTGTGTGTGTGTGTGTGTGTGTGTGTGTGTGTGTGTGTGTGTGTGTGTGTGTGTGTGTGTGTGTGTGTGTGTGTGTGTGTGTGTGTGTGTGTGTGTGTGTGTGTGTGTGTGTGTGTGTGTGTGTGTGTGTGTGTGTGTGTGTGTGTGTGTGTGTGTGTGTGTGTGTGTGTGTGTGTGTGTGTGTGTGTGTGTGTGTGTGTGTGTGTGTGTGTGTGTGTGTGTGTGTGTGTGTGTGTGTGTGTGTGTGTGTGTGTGTGTGTGTGTGTGTGTGTGTGTGTGTGTGTGTGTGTGTGTGTGTGTGTGTGTGTGTGTGTGTGTGTGTGTGTGTGTGTGTGTGTGTGTGTGTGTGTGTGTGTGTGTGTGTGTGTGTGTGTGTGTGTGTGTGTGTGTGTGTGTGTGTGTGTGTGTGTGTGTGTGTGTGTGTGTGTGTGTGTGTGTGTGTGTGTGTGTGTGTGTGTGTGTGTGTGTGTGTGTGTGTGTGTGTGTGTGTGTGTGTGTGTGTGTGTGTGTGTGTGTGTGTGTGTGTGTGTGTGTGTGTGTGTGTGTGTGTGTGTGTGTGTGTGTGTGTGTGTGTGTGTGTGTGTGTGTGTGTGTGTGTGTGTGTGTGTGTGTGTGTGTGTGTGTGTGTGTGTGTGTGTGTGTGTGTGTGTGTGTGTGTGTGTGTGTGTGTGTGTGTGTGTGTGTGTGTGTGTGTGTGTGTGTGTGTGTGTGTGTGTGTGTGTGTGTGTGTGTGTGTGTGTGTGTGTGTGTGTGTGTGTGTGTGTGTGTGTGTGTGTGTGTGTGTGTGTGTGTGTGTGTGTGTGTGTGTGTGTGTGTGTGTGTGTGTGTGTGTGTGTGTGTGTGTGTGTGTGTGTGTGTGTGTGTGTGTGTGTGTGTGTGTGTGTGTGTGTGTGTGTGTGTGTGTGTGTGTGTGTGTGTGTGTGTGTGTGTGTGTGTGTGTGTGTGTGTGTGTGTATGTGTATTGGGTTGCACGCTGCAATAATATTATTATTATATAAGTGGATCGGGTTATGCACCGCAATAAAGAAGTTATGCTATGGTTATTCTTGTATGTTGGTTTCTGTTACTGCATTGTTCTGTGAATTTGAGTAGTGACAATATTCTATGCCCCTCTATTATATTTGTTTTTAATTTGGGTAATCATGTTCTTTAGATGTTTCGCTATTTTGTTGTTGTGTTTCTACTCATATCCGTACATATTCGTAGTGAGTGTCTTTTACTATCCTTATCACTATTTCGTCAAGGTTAGGCTCAATACTTACCGAGTGAATGGAGTGGGTTGTACTTATATTATACTTCTGCACTTCGTGTGTACATCCAGGAGTTGGTACCAGCGGCGCGTAGCAGAGATTGCGCGGACTCATTTTATCAATAGACTTGTGGTTCAGAGCATTCATAGACCTGTTAACGATTTGTAAGGTGTGTTAGGGCACCTATTATGCATATAACTCTGTTGGAGTAGTCAGCGCCACCAAAGATCGGCTAAGGTCTCAAATTACCTCAAAGAGAAGGTGTTAGGCACTTTTCGAGGTCCACAACTGTGGGTTTCAGCAGAACTTAAGACTATGTGGATTATAATTAGTCAAGATGAATAAATAAACAAAGAGAATAAAAGGCCAAAGAGTTTCATTATAACACAATAAGAATTGGTACAAATCTTAAGGACTACAAGGATACCAATATAACAGTCTATATTAGATGACTAAGTGTATAAAGAGAAAAGGGGGGTCCTAAGTTTTTTAGCCTAAAGGATCACCCCGTGCAACATAAATAATACTTCGCAACTCCTTTTAGATAGCATTTGCTCATATTATTCAGTGGGCACATATTATCATCTCCTGCTACCCAATTACTATGTTGAAGTTGTTTACTTAAAGCGTTCTAATTCAATTTAAGGTCGCATCCAATGCGTGCACTACCCGTCCCATGCCTATGGTCCAGGAGGCATTGGACCTATATTTGGGTGGTTCTATACTTTACTTAGGCTTCTCAAAATAATAAAAACAAAGTGACATTCAAAACAAATAGGACTTCACTTAAGGACAGTTAAAGGCTCAAGTTAGCCTCCATACATAGACAACAAATGTATGCAAACAGATTTCTACGTTAGGCACTAGACAGTTTCAGAATTGAGGCCACTTGAATTCATTAAGCTCTATTGACATGGTTTCTAAACAACTACTCAGTTTAAGAGTATCTGGCACTGTTATGCCGTTTATTGAGATTACAGATTATAAGTTATTAAAACCTATAGACATGGTCTCTAAGTGATTTACACAATAGGGGGAATGAAAACTATTGGGAATACTCAGAATTACTCGTGTTCGATCCTATTGGCATGCTTTCCAAGCAAGTAGCAGTATTTTATAGCTAGGCTCTAATAGTTGGCAGTTGAAAGCTGATTCTGTAACACTTCATCCCTATAGGCATGTTTTCTAGGCGAGCGATAGATATAACAGTAGCTGATGAATCAATTAAGAATCTATGGACATGATATATAGATGAGGACCAGTAGAGCATAAGCTAGTATAATCCTATAGGCATTGTATCTAATGAACATGCTGCCATTATGCAAATTGAAGGATGGTTATTGGCATTTGTTTCCTATAGCCATGTTGTCAGTGACACATAGCAGTGTACATGTGAATAAATAGAGTATTTAAGCTCATGCTTTAATAGTAAACAAGTTGTGTGAGTGTGTGATTCCCCTAATGGTAGGATTTCTACTAGTGTACATAGAAATTCAAATAGCATATATGGCAGGTTGGATAAAATAACAAGTAAATCATATGAATCCTATAGGCATGTTTTCTACCCTTTCATGCAAACATTAGAATAAGCCATTTCCCCAATTTAACTAACACCCAAATTATTTATTACAAAATTATTACAAACTAGATGAGGAATATAAGTACAAATATTACACAAGAAATTATAGTAGGCCTACAGCAGACCCAAAGGAGATACCCAGTATTTCTTGGGCCTTCAACAAACTCCTTCTTCACAAATAGCATGCCCAGAGCCAAACAGGGGACTATGCCCATCAGCACATCCCAAAAATCATAAAGGAACTCAAGCCAAACCAAACAGTCACAAATTGCCCATATGACCCAAATATTGAATTACACAGAAATCACTTACATAACCCAGTTTGCAGATTATACAGATAATGTGAGGAAGAAACGATAAATGCGATAGATGACTCAAGTTCCAGCAGCAAAGAGAGTGATCAAAGAACCCCAAATCCTAGGGTGTCAGAGTTCACAAGGGTCTCAAATGGACCCTGAGCAGTGCTCACACAAGGGAGGTCAAAGAGAGAGTTTTGGTGTCCTTGGCTTTCAGCCGGCTAAGAATAATAGATTCAGAATAGTGTTGGTAACAAATGAGAGTGAGATGACAGTGATCAAGTGATAGATTTTGAAGTGGTGCACTTATATTTTAGAAGTAGACATAGCAGGGGTGATTAAAGAAAGAACATACAAGCAAAGAGAATCAACAAAAAACTCAAAGGACAGGTTGATAACACAAGTTCCAACACTTAGCATATTGGGCAGAAAACATTTTGTAAGAAGCATGGGAATCAAGTTTTATGGGACTACAAGACTAACATATAAAGGTGCACAATGCCAAATGAGTCTAAAGTAGAGCACTAACTTAAAGTATTAAAAGCCTAGGGATCCAAATTATGTTGAATATCCATCAGAACACCAGAAAGTAGACATGCCAACTTATATCACTAAGATAAAACAGTATCAAGCAATATAAGGAAACACACGTTAAGATGGCTACTCTAAAGGTCCCAAATAATCACCAGGAGATACAGGATTAGGCAAACCGAAGATATAATGAGTGACAAAATAGCATGGGAGCAGGTCATAGCTAGAGTGAAGGTCATAGATTAGGACACATTATAGATACGAGTCCGTTATTACAGGAACCCATAACAAAGCAGGGAAGCAAACTTATGCCAAGCAGTAATGTAAACATTCAGGTACCAACACATTTGGCAAAACGAACTTAAGAGAGTCCAAATTACTCAAGTTAAGCATAAACATATCTCATAACTGGCAAGTTTAGGTAAAATCAAATGCTAAAGAAGTTCAGATCACAAAACGAGTTCAATGTCAACAAGGTTGCACATAGAAATGGTCTAGAAATACATTAGGTCATGAAATTTCAGAGATATGAATATGCAAATAATGAACAGAGGAGAATAAAATTGCAAAAGCTAAGGAACTTACCAGTTATCACTTGACAAATAGACAAACAAGAAAGAACAAACTCCACAATACTCTGAACGTCAGCAAAGAGCAATAGAACCCAGAATCTTAGTGCGTCAGAGTTCCCAAAGGCTTCAAACAAACCCCGGGCAGTGCTCGCACCACGAAAATTTGAAAAAATCCAATTCCGATGGCCTTGGTTTTCAGCCGGCCAAGAGCCAAAGTATAGATCAAGAGAATGAGAGAATAATAGAGTGACAACTTTTAGTTCTGTAGTGAATCGCGTGAAAAAAGTCTGTTACAAAAGGGAATGGGCAGGGTTTATATAGTAGTAGAAATCAAGCAAATATACAAGGAAACATTGTAAAATGAAACATAAATAAGGAAATAATAACATGCAGAATCAATATAATCGGATTAGGAGAAATATTAGGTAAACCCTAGTTCATAATAGAGAACCAAAAAATAGTCAGCAATCTCACTGAATCGAACCCGTAAGACCTTGCCATGATGCATATGGACAAAATATCGTCCAAATACCAAAGGGTGAAGCTGATCTCCCGAATTATTAACATTCCCAAACATAAAGAGTTAGCCTCACATACCTTGACGCTGGCCCTTTTAAGCATATCACAATGTTTGTCGCCTCCTTCAACGATAATCTACATCAATATATATATCAAGATGACCCATTATTATCACTAATTCTCATGTTTTAGTCATTTAAGAATTCTATCAAACACCCTTTGGGCGTAAAGCCTCATAGCCCTTAGTAATTGGTGTTTTCTTTACCAAGTTCTCATTCTACTACTTCTAAGAGATCCTACAATCTCAAATAGATGTAACTAACACCATTTCTCAGCACCCAAATGTTTACAATAATCATAAGTCAACAAGCCAAAAGCCTACCTGTCACGCTCAAAACCAAGGAGCACGACCAGTGCTCAACCGAGTGAACCCGGCAGAGCAAGCCTGTTAGATTTCCTTCTATCCAAACTCATTTATGAATAAAGAGAATATATAGTTTCATTAATCAAACAATAAATTTATCATGTCTACAATGCCAATTTCTTAGCATTAGTTACTTCATTGTAAAGTCTCAATTTCGCACGTAGTTTTCATAATCTGAAGTGGAAATAGTAATTCAAACACAACATAACGAGTTTGACTTTCCCAACACCAATATACAACCCACGCAATGTCTACGGAGCCTTTATAGATAAAAAAGAGTACTATGGTAATACTGGCAACAAGGCCCCAGCTATACCTCAAACACAGTACAAAAAGAACAGAAGATACATCACCCCAGAATGAAGCGGGGCTCCCCAAGTCAGTTGGGAAGAGGGTGTAATGCAATCACTAATCAATGTCTCTTGTTGTGGAACCACCCGTATCCATTAAAGATGCAGCGCCCCCTCCAAAAGGGATGTTAGTACTATCGAATAGCACTATTATGAAAACCAAACACCAATTTAATAAATCAGAAGTACAATATGCATATGATCAATCAGGGCGGTAAAAGAATAATATAGATAACTGTTTAAACCAGAGCAAGCTTATTAAAAGCTATCAATAACATTTATAGGATTTAAGATGAGATCCTTTGTAACCGTATTTACACAAAGCGGCCCCAATGCCTCACCCCAATGTATGCAGGTGGAGGTATAAGCGCAATACCACAACTCTACTCAAGCGGCCTACCGCCTCACCCTAATGTATGCGGGTGGAGGTAAATCCACAGTACCAAGAACCTACACAAAGGGCTATGCTGCCTCACCTCAATGTATGCGGGTGGAAATACATCAATGATACCAATACCTACACAAAGCGGCTATGCCGCCTCACCCTA
>AWOL01S0021552.1:0-13892 GCA_000715115.1 Nicotiana otophora | reverse complement strand
GGTGCACAACACACCCATAAACAAGACTCTACTAGACACGGCTTGTAGACTCCCTAGGACAGAACTACTCTGATACCACTTTTGTCACGACCCAAACCGATGGGCCGCGACGGGTAACCGGTGCCTTATTCAACCGAGTTCCAACATTACATATCATTCTTATCGTATTGTCATTGGTAAATGGGCCAAACAGGCCATCATGGGCTAACCAGAATAGACAAAAGGGAATACTCAATATAAGATGACCCAATCTGATATAAAAATTAATACATTTGACATACTGGCCTATAAGACCAAAACGATCACTCGTACACTCAACATAGGCCGACAAGGACATACAATCTTTCATATACATGGCATCTGTCTACAAACCAAGAATACATAATTGTCATTAAGGTCGGGATAGAGCCGCGCCATACCAAACAATACACATCTAAATCATACTGACCAAACAAGCAACTCCGGAGCAAATGTAGTACACCGACATCGTCCGCTGAGCTGATCGCCTACTTGGAGGACTCTGGCCTATCTATTGAGACCTGCGGGAACAAAACGCAGTGTCCCCGTGCAAAAGGGATGCCAGTACAAATAATGTACCGAGTATGTAAGGAATGAAAACCAGTAAGTAACAGACATGGGAGAAACATGGAGTAAAAGACTCAAAATGTACGTCTGCATAGCTCTGTGAATAATTACATTTTCATAATGTCATGCATATGCGTATAAATGTCATATCATGCATAGGTATATGTGTTCATAGCATCATCAAGCCTCTGAGGGCATCCTATCATATCATTTTGGCAACTATGGGCAAATTATCAACGTATACCAGCTGATCAAGTGGTGGTGCGTATATAACGTTGTAACCTTTTCCATATCCCATATACATATATATATATATACATATATATACGCGTATATAACGCCATCTGGTCATGGGTCAATGTGCATGTATAAATGCATGAAATGCATATGAAATACGTTAATAATATTTCTCAGAATGTCATAAACTAAATATGCCTTTCGGATAAACTTTATCAAATACGTATTTTTCTGAGACCCATTAACAGAAGATATAATAATAATTCACCTGGGGAATCAATAATATAGACACCCCTAATTTGTGCATTTACTCGTTTCATTTGTATCGTATGGATCACGCCAAAAGGAAAGAAGGGATAGCCTTAACATACCTGAGCCGATTCTCTTGACAATCCCTCTAACACACGTCAATTGCGACAACACATAACGACAGATCAAAGTAGGAGAAAATACGTATGATATTCTTGAGAAAGATTGTACCGGGATCCCGTAGATTTGCAAGTCACGTTGCTATAACATTTTAGGTGTTCATAAGAATTCTTGTTTGAGAATTTCCATCTGTTACTTTGTTAAATCTCTAACCCATCTCCCTTTAATGAATTAGGGAGATTGATTTTTATGTTATTGAGTGGGCCCCACTTTAGGGGATGACTTGGTCTAAAAGTCTTCAAAATTTGCCACCTTATTATATGACCTTAAGAGTCTCACTTACATAATGGCCTTTGCTGCCACATTTAGGCTCCTTAAGTTTATCCATAGTCTTAGTTAATTATCCTCAAAATTCCCTTAATTAATTAGGTAATATCCCATTACCCAATAATTAAGAATTATCTCAACTTACTTAAAATACTAGTCACTTTTAACATACCTTGTACACCTTACTATCATCGCCACGTGGTACCTTGTATGGTACTAGTCCATAAATACCGGGTATTATAGCTCGGACCATATTTTATTCCAAATTGTCAAATTGCGACGAAACTCATTTTCTTCGATTCGCTTATCCTCTCACCGTCATGAATTTACTCGTCACTTGTTTGAAATAGCATAATTCTTATAATCTCAAAATAATCTCATTCCCGAACTTACGCCGATTACCTTATGACAAAAGTTTAACGTACGAAAATGCAAGATGTAATATCTTATTTCCAAGATTTCATCAATCTACTTATGGCGTACTTTTATGTACGAAAACATAGGGTGTAACGGCCGAAACATAGCAAATCAACCTGTAATGAAGTCAAATTTTGCACAAAATCCACAAATGACATAACAAAGCTATTCCAATTCCCGGAACCACAATCCGAATCCGATATCCACAAAGTCAACTCTCGGTTAAACCTTCAAATTTTCAATATTTGCCAATTTATGCTGAAACCTTCTAGAAACATTCAAATGCAAATCCGAGCATACACCCGAGTCCAAAATCACCATCCGGACCTATCGAAACCATCAAAACTCAATTCTGGGATCAAATTCACAAAAAGTCAAACTTAGTCAACTCTTCCAACTTAAAGCTTCCTAGTTGAGAATCATCCTTCCGAATAGATTCCGAATAACCTGAAAACTAAAACCGATGATTCACACACAAGTCATAAAACATCATACGGAGCTACTCGTGCCCCCAAACTACCGAGCGAAGTGCAAATGCTCAAAAAGATTGGTCGAGTCGTTACATTCTCCCCAACTTAAACTTACGTTCTTCCTCAAACGTGCCCAGAGTAGTTCATAAGCCATCATATCACCGTATAACCTTACCATACACATACCCGGGGGTGATCCCTCATCACCCTAATCCATATACGCCTGACGACACAACATAACTGAAAATCCTTAATTCAACCTTAGCTCGTAAACCTTAGAATCCAATTTCCAATATCTGGAATTATTATAAGACTTACATCTCGCATCTACGCACTGTATAAGTCTGAACAAGCTATATCAAGCCATATCCATAACCTAAGATGTAATCACATGATATACCGCATAACTTAAATACTCAAAGCAAAATCTCCAATCACAGTAGCTGCCCAAAATAACCCAATTCCGGTAATAAACCTCATGTCAAACAAAACCTCGTTTTGAAAACCATCGTACAATGCCGATGATGAAAGAAACATGTGGAAACTCATGACCATTCATCAGAAAAATAAGTCATTAAGCTCCCTCTCCTTCAACAACAACTATAGCCAATTTCTAAGCCGACATCCGATATTATCCTTCCAAATATACCGCAATCAAATCCCATAGCACCCATCCTAGATTCGATGATTTCATCTTATCAAATACCAACTACTCTACTGACATGCCACACCAATACTACCCAAAGCCACAAACCGTGCAATCCATGCACCCATACATAATAATTTAAATGTGCTCAAATATGGAAAATGACTCAAATGAGAGAACTGTCCTGCAAGCTCACCAAATTCTGCCACAACGCAATGCTAAAATCCCATCACACATCGTAGAACCATAACACACAAATCTAACACAAAGGATCATATCTCAACATAACTCTGCCGCAATACGCGATCCCATCCAAACACTGGTCCATATGAGATATTTCATGTTGCCTGCTCAAAATCAATAACCACGCGCAACTTGACATCAGGTACCCAAGGTGCATGACCATGACCACGGAGAAGTAAATGACATAATGCCACACAAACCCGAAAGAACATAACCAATGCGCAATCAATCATGCAACACCCAATAACCCATCTCGCCCCAATTCTGCTATAAGGACCCAATAGAACCGCACCATGTGTGCATATAACCAACGAATCACAGCCCTCGTAGAATAAAAGTGTAATACATAGAACATAACAGAACACAAATAAGCTCAACTCTAACCGAATGGCACATCCCTTAACAACAATAGTACGGAGTCAACCCATTCGACCTAGTGTAGAATACACATCCTCACTGGGCGTATCAATGGGCTCCGAATCAACTCTGGTCATCCACAAATAGATAAATAACCCTCAGAATGTCCACAATGAATGAATCATAACACATACTATCATCTGGCTAGCTTTGGCCACATCTTCACACTCCATAACCACGAAATAATCTGCTTCTAACAATTCCCGGTCTCCAAATCCATAGAACACACGAATCACCATATCTGATCGCAACTCCACTGCCCGAATGTCTAACACATCTCTCATACACGATCACCCCACGAGGGATACCTCAATAATTCTTCCGTTACATATAGCAAAATTTGAATATCAACAATAGATCAACCTGGCGAGCACCGCAATACCAATGATGCATCCGTAGGTCAAAACACAATGCGCCTTCTGAAATGCACACCCTTCTTAGGCAATACCAAGTAGTAATATCACTCACCTAGTCATCTGAAACTGTCCATGCTGCCTAAGCATTTATGTCCTCCCCTTCAAAACTGACACGTGACCTTGCAGATGCAAATCTCGATCCCACACAACACACTACATCGATCATGCCATAATATGAAAAGTACGCGAATCTCATAATCCCCTCTGAGTCACAAGCAAACTATATACTTAGTTAGCTAGTAACCTTCCATTTGATCTCATGCAGGAGAAAATCATAATACTCAACATGCTCCTCACGTCGGTAGGAGATATCCATCTCAACCATGTTAAAAACTATGGAAAACTCTTCAAAACCCATTAACACATAACTAAGCCATCAGAACTGAATCCCTCTAAGTCAACCAAGCCATGCAGGTCGCCAAAACCCAAGAGCATTGCCACAAAACACCTGCGGAAACTCACCACATCCTAGTACCCAAACAACAAATCATATCCATTACTATGCTGATCAAACCTACTACCAAACAGTCGTATTTCTCCGAGTTCCTTCCAAATTTCCTTCAAATTAATAATTCTTCTTGCTTGAACACCACGATCCTTAACCAAAACTTACCCCATGAACTCTATCATAAAACCACACCGCCTTAAGGCCCATAAGCCACTAAATTCTCTCTCAAGCACCCCCAAAGTACTATAACTAAGATACCCACTCTTAACAGACCTTCTACGAATGCAAAATTATTTTCCTTCACCTTATGATACTGATATATTGAATCCACAAGGATATAGAAATACCACAATTCTCGACACCATCTAATGCAAATATCAAATCCTAACCATATACCAATCTAAAATTATTAATTGCTACATATAAATCTTGAATCTATTAGAACTATTCTCGAGACTCATCCACTCTGCTCAAATCTCAATTGCACCACCCCAAATGGACCAAACGCCTTGTGCCCCATTAGAACGATGACACCCAAATAAGTAACCCCACCTTAACGCAACCAAGCAAATTCCTACTCCATGAACACTACCTCCTTCATGGATAACCACTCAATCATTCCATAATTCCCATATACCCATAGAGTGTAATACAACTTGTATTCAAAAATTCCCTTACTCGAGTCATCCACAATATCAATCTTTGAAAGTCATAACTGATTCACCAGTATACCTCAAACTAAAAACAATACAACACATAACCGTGCAATCAACTCATCAATAGAAGACTCCCCCAATTGGCTCAAAGCCATGCAATAAAACATTTGATAACTTATAATAACCATACCCGGCCAGCCATTTTGAATGTAATGACCTGGCCAGTTGTTTTGAGAGTTATAACCCCGATCTCCTATTAACTACTTCTCCCATATCTATTTTTGCTATTGTGACTTGCAGGGAGGTTTCATTTTGGTTTTTGGAGTGTTTTGGGATACTTAGTCCCTAAATAGATGTTTAAGCCTTAGGACTTGGACTGTAGTTGGAATTGTGTGAAGAAGACTCCGGAATGGAGTGTCATCAGCTCTGTTAGCTCCGTTATGAGATTTTGGACTTAGGGACATGTCCGGATAGTGTTTTGGAGGTCTTTAGCTCATTTAGGCTTGCAATGGCGAAAGTCGGAGTTTTGGAGATTTTGACTGGTAGTGGACTTTTTGATATCGGGGTCGGATTTCAATTTCGGAAGTTGGAGTAGGTTTGTAGGGTTGCATGTGACCTGTGTGCAAAATTTGGGGTCAATCAGACGTGGTTTGCTTGGTTTCGGCGTCGGTTGTCGAATTTGGAAGTTTCAAGTTCTTTAAGTTTGAATCGGAGGATAATTCTGGATTTTTGCGTCATTTGATCTGGTTTTAGGGCTTGACTTTGTTTGTATGGTGTTTTAGGATCGGTTTGTATGTTTGGTTGAGGTCTCGGGGGCCTCGTGTGAGTTTCGGGTACTTAACGGATGAAGAGTTGGATTTGTATTATTGTTGAAGTCTTCAGGCATATGGTGTTTTCGCATCTACGGTGGGGAGACCGAAGGCGCGGGGCCTTACGTGCGGATGATTAAGAGCATAAGAGGTTTCGGAAGGAATGGTCAGGGGTCGCAGGTGTGAGGTGATTTACGCATCTGCGATGCCCGCAGATGCGCTGGAGAGATTGCAGGAGCAGTGGGGGACCACAAATGCGGACATAGGTCCGCAGGTGTGACCTTTTGACCGCAGAAGCGGGCGATGGGTTTTGAGTGAAATCCATACCTGCGATGGAAATTCCGCAGGTGCGGAACCGCAGATGCAGTGGAAGGCTCACAGAAGCGAGATCTCTTGAAGAAAAAGGGCTAAGTGCGACGGTTTGATTTCATTCTTCATTTTTGGACTTAAGAGCTCGAAATTTGATGATTGTTCGAGGGATTTTCAGAGGATGTTTTGGGGTAATGATTCCTAACTCATTTTTGGTTGTATTTCATTAATCTATAGTTGTTTTGTTCATTAAATTAACGAAATTGGGTGCGAAGTTGGAAAAATGGGGGAAACGTTCTTTAACCGAATATTTGAGTTTTGATTGGGATTTTGACATCGGATTTGGATGATTGTTTTACAAATGAACTCATGAGTGAATGGGTATTCATATTTGGTGACTTTTACCCGATTCCGAGACGTGGGCCCGGGGAGTCATTTTAGGGTGATTTTCAAATTGCTTGCTTTAGCTTTGATTTCAATAATTACATTTGTTTCTTATAGTTGTATTTATGGTATAAATTTATTTTCGCTAGATTGGGTCCATTCGGAGTCGGAATTTTAAGGAAACAACATTGTTACAAATTGATTGAGCTTGGTTCGATGTAAGTGTCTTGCCTAACCTTGTGTGGGAAAAATCCCCTTAGGATTTTGTACTGTTGTGATATGTGAGCACCGTGTATGTGAGGTGACGAGTACGTACGTGGGCTATTTTTTGAGTATTAGCATGTTTTCATTCTTAATTGAGCACTTCCAATATGTGTAGCTATCCTGTTTAGTCTAGTATCGCATGTCTATGTGCTTTAACTGCTTATTTGAACTCTGTGAAGCATGCCTAATTGATTTCCTACTCTTATTTATTCTTTATCAGTATAACTGTAGAAATCTTATTGTTAACTATTTTACTTATCGGTTGGAGCTGTGTATTTACCTTTAAGACTACGAGGCAATTTCATATTTACTTTTGAGACTACGAGGTGGTTACTCAGGAGTTCTTCCTGCACATTTACTTTTCACAGTACGGGGTGGTTCCTCGGGAGTTCTCCCTGCATATTTACTTTGGGACTACGGAACGGTATTCCAGGAGATCCCCTGTTGTTATCGATGTGTATTGAGTTGTTACCTTTCTATGAATTCATTCTTGCTAAATTTCAGTCTGTATTGTACTGTGATATTTTACTCTGCCTTGTTTTTATTATATAGAAATGCCAGTAGGGCCCTGACTTGTCCTCGTCACTACTCGACCGAGGTTAGGCTTGGCTCTTACTGGGTACCATTGTGGTGTATTCACGCCCTTTCCTACACCTATTTTCCGTGTGCAGATCCAGGTTCTTTTTACCAGTCTCGTACTTAGTTGCAGTCGTTGTTGTTTTCAGAGAACTTCAATGTACATCTGCCCACGCCCGCAGATCCTCGGAGTCCCCCACTATCCCACTATGTTTATTCTTCTCTTATTTTTATAGACGATGTATAGAACAGTTAGAACTTTGTATAAGCTTGTGACTTACGGTGTTCCAGGTCTTGGGAGTGATATGTATATTTCGGGAGTTGATTATTGTATATGCCGAGTGGCATCTCAAATGCTTATTAAAATATCTGTTACTGTTTATTAGTTTTCATGTTTTTCATTTCTTTTCCGCAAGTGCTAGGCTTACATAATCGTAGAGGTTAGGTGCCGTCACGACGATTCACGGAGGGAGAATCTGGGTCATGACAACTTCGTATCAGAGCTCTAGGTTCATAGGTTGCATGAGTCACAAGCCGATTTATTAGAGTTGTGGATCGGTACGGAGACGTTTGTACTTATCTCTGGGAGGCTATGGAACTGTTAGGTACAATCATACCTCTTTTGATTCCTTGTCGTGCTAGTTATTGGCATCAAATTCTAAAATTCTCTATTCTATTCTTTCTCAGAGATGGTGAGGACCCATACCAGAGGATCTGATGACCAGGCACCCACGCCCCCTGCTAGAGCCACCAGAGGCTGGGGCCAGGTAGNAAATTTGGGGTCAATCAGACGTGGTTTGCTTGGTTTCGGCGTCGGTTGTCGAATTTGGAAGTTTCAAGTTCTTTAAGTTTGAATCGGAGGATAATTCTGGATTTTTGCGTCATTTGATCTGGTTTTAGGGCTTGACTTTGTTTGTATGGTGTTTTAGGATCGGTTTGTATGTTTGGTTGAGGTCTCGGGGGCCTCGTGTGAGTTTCGGGTGCTTAACGGATGAAGAGTTGGATTTGTATTATTGTTGAAGTCTTCAGGCATATGGTGTTTTCGCATCTACGGTGGGGAGACCGAAGGCGCGGGGCCTTACGTGCGGATGATTAAGAGCATAAGAGGTTTCGGAAGGAATGGTCAGGGGTCGCAGGTGTGAGGTGATTTACGCATCTGCGATGCCCGCAGATGCGCTGGAGAGATTGCAGGAGCAGTGGGGGACCACAAATGCGGACATAGGTCCGCAGGTGTGACCTTTTGACCGCAGAAGCGGGCGATGGGTTTTGAGTGAAATCCATACCTGCGATGGAAATTCCGCAGGTGCGGAACCGCAGATGCAGTGGAAGGCTCACAGAAGCGAGATCTCTTGAAGAAAAAGGGCTAAGTGCGACGGTTTGATTTCATTCTTCATTTTTGGACTTAAGAGCTCGAAATTTGATGATTGTTCGAGGGATTTTCAGAGGATGTTTTGGGGTAATGATTCCTAACTCATTTTTGGTTGTATTTCATTAATCTATAGTTGTTTTGTTCATTAAATTAACGAAATTGGGTGCGAAGTTGGAAAAATGGGGGAAACGTTCTTTAACCGAATATTTGAGTTTTGATTGGGATTTTGACATCGGATTTGGATGATTGTTTTACAAATGAACTCATGAGTGAATGGGTATTCATATTTGGTGACTTTTACCCGATTCCGAGACGTGGGCCCGGGGAGTCATTTTAGGGTGATTTTCAAATTGCTTGCTTTAGCTTTGATTTCAATAATTACATTTGTTTCTTATAGTTGTATTTATGGTATAAATTTATTTTCGCTAGATTGGGTCCATTCGGAGTCGGAATTTTAAGGAAACAACATTGTTACAAATTGATTGAGCTTGGTTCGATGTAAGTGTCTTGCCTAACCTTGTGTGGGAAAAATCCCCTTAGGATTTTGTACTGTTGTGATATGTGAGCACCGTGTATGTGAGGTGACGAGTACGTACGTGGGCTATTTTTTGAGTATTAGCATGTTTTCATTCTTAATTGAGCACTTCCAATATGTGTAGCTATCCTGTTTAGTCTAGTATCGCATGTCTATGTGCTTTAACTGCTTATTTGAACTCTGTGAAGCATGCCTAATTGATTTCCTACTCTTATTTATTCTTTATCAGTATAACTGTAGAAATCTTATTGTTAACTATTTTACTTATCGGTTGGAGCTGTGTATTTACCTTTAAGACTACGAGGCAATTTCATATTTACTTTTGAGACTACGAGGTGGTTACTCANCTGTGTATTTACTTTTAAGACTACGAGGCAATTTCATATTTACTTTTGAGACTACGAGGTGGTTCCTCGGGAGTTCTTCCTGCACATTTACTTTTCACAGTACGGGGTGGTTCCTCGGGAGTTCTTCCTGCACATTTACTTTTCACAGTACGGGGTGGTTCCTCGGGAGTTCTCCCTGCATATTTACTTTGGGACTACGGAACGGTATTCCAGGAGATCCCCTGTTGTTATCGATGTGTATTGAGTTGTTACCTTTCTATGAATTCATTCTTGCTAAATTTCAGTCTGTATTGTACTGTGATATTTTACTCTGCCTTGTTTTTATTATATAGAAATGCCAGTAGGGCCCTGACTTGTCCTCGTCACTACTCGACCGAGGTTAGGCTTGGCTCTTACTGGGTACCATTGTGGTGTATTCACGCCCTTTCCTACACCTATTTTCCGTGTGCAGATCCAGGTTCTTTTTACCAGTCTCGTACTTAGTTGCAGTCGTTGTTGTTTTCAGAGAACTTCAATGTACATCTGCCCACGCCCGCAGATCCTCGGAGTCCCCCACTATCCCACTATGTTTATTCTTCTCTTATTTTTATAGACGATGTATAGAACAGTTAGAACTTTGTATAAGCTTGTGACTTACGGTGTTCCAGGTCTTGGGAGTGATATGTATATTTCGGGAGTTGATTATTGTATATGCCGAGTGGCATCTCAAATGCTTATTAAAATATCTGTTACTGTTTATTAGTTTTCATGTTTTTCATTTCTTTTCCGCAAGTGCTAGGCTTACATAATCGTAGAGGTTAGGTGCCGTCACGACGATTCACGGAGGGAGAATCTGGGTCATGACAACTTCGTATCAGAGCTCTAGGTTCATAGGTTGCATGAGTCACAAGCCGATTTATTAGAGTTGTGGATCGGTACGGAGACGTTTGTACTTATCTCTGGGAGGCTATGGAACTGTTAGGTACAATCATACCTCTTTTGATTCCTTGTCGTGCTAGTTATTGGCATCAAATTCTAAAATTCTCTATTCTATTCTTTCTCAGAGATGGTGAGGACCCATACCAGAGGATCTGATGACCAGGCACCCACGCCCCCTGCTAGAGCCACCAGAGGCTGGGGCCAGGTAGAGGATGACCACGCGGTGCAGAGAGAGCACCCACGCGAGCTGTCACAGAGGAGCCCCTAGCAGATCCAGTTTGAGGGCAAGCACCGGAGGTTCCTATTGCTACACCTATCCTCCAGGAGACTCTAGCCCAGTTCATGAGCATGTTCAGCACTTTAGCTCAAGCTGGATTGGTTCCATTAGCTCCCTCCGCATCTCAGGCTGGGGGAAGGGCACAGACTCCGGCAGCCCACACTCCTGAGTAGAGGGTCCGGGTTGATTAGGCCTGAGAGTTCATTCCTATGTCGCCGGTAGCTCTAGTTCAGCATGAGACCAGGACAGCCACTTCTGAGGTGGAGCATCTTAGACTTGAGAGGTACAATAAGTACCACCTACCTACCTTCAACTTATTCGCTACAAATGATGCTCAGGGTTTTGTGGAAGAGTGTCATCGTATTCTCTGTACTATGGGCATACCGTGGACGGGTGGGGTTTCTTTTAAAACATTTCAGCTTAAAGGAGCAGCCTATCAGTGGTGGCGTGCTTATGAGTTGAGTACTCCGGATGAGGCAGCTTCACTTATATGGACTCATTTCTCTAACATGTTTTTGAGAGAGTATGTCCCTCAAAGACTTAGGGATTCATTGCGCACGGAGTTAAGCAGCTGCGCCAGGGTGCTATGACTTTGTCAGAGTATGTAGCCCACTACAGTGATTTTGCTCGACATGAACCGGCCTCGGTTTCCACAGTGCGAGAGAGGGTTCGACAATTTATTAAGGGACTCCACCCTAATATCCGGATTAGTAGGGCCAGGGAGTTGGAGATGGATATCTCTTATTAGCAGATTGTGAGTATTTCCAGGATATTGGAGGCATGGTTGCCCGCGACTAAGAGGAGAGAGAGGCCAAGAGGTCTTGAGAGACTGGTTCTTATTCTGGAGCTCGTGCCCCAGCAGCTCACCATGTTAGGGGTTATTTGAGTCTCCCCGTTCATTCAGCTCTTCCAGCCGCCAGTGGTGTTCCACCCCCTGCTAGGCCCCAGGAGCCTTATTATGCACCTCCAGTATCTAGTGTGCCTCCTACTCGGGGTGCTATTAGCGGTCAGTCCAACAGACCTGGCTCGAGACAGTCACAGCAACCACGTCCTCCGAGGGGTTGTTTTGAGTGTGGAAACACTCTCCATATGGTCAGGGATTACCCCAGACTTAGGAGGGGTGCACCTCCACAGACTTCTCAGCCACCACGTGCTCCACCGGAGGTCGAGGTCACCCTAGAGGGGGAGGCCAGGCCAGGTATTATGCTCTTCCAGCTCGTACAGAGGCAGTTGCTTCTAACTCTGTCATTACAGGTATTGTTCCAGTCTGTTATAGAGATGCGTCGGTATTATTTGACCCAGGCTCTACGTATTCATATGTGTCCTCTTATTTTGCCCAACATTTGGGCGTTTCTCGGGATTCTTGGAGTTCCCCTATTTATGTGTCTAATACTATGGGAGATTCTCTTATTAATCGATCGTGTTTGATTGCACTTAGTGGTTTTAAGACCAGAGTCGATTTATTATTGCTCAGTATGGTAGACTTTGATATTATTTTGGGCTTGGACTGGTTGTCGCCCCATTATGTGGTTCTTGATTGTCACGCTAAAACCATGACACTGGTTATGCCAGGATTACCGCGATTAGAGTTGAGAGGTACCTTAGAGTATATTCCCAGTAGAGTTATTTCATTTCTTAAAGCTCAACGAATGGTTGAGAAGGTGCGTAACGCGTATCTAGCTTATGTGAGAGATGTCAGTATTGATACCCCTACAATTAAGTCAGTTCCAGTAGCGAGGGACTTTCTAGATGTGTTTCCAGCTGATCTTCCGGGCATGCCGCCCGATAGAGATATTGATTTTGGCATTGATTTCTTGTCGAGCACTCAGCCTATCTCTATTCCTCCATATCGTATGGCTCCTCCTGAATTGAAGGAGTTGAAGGAGTAGTTACAGGAGTTGCTTGATAAGGGCTTCATTCAGCCCAGTGTGTCACCTTGGGGTGCTCCTGTCTTATTTATGAAGAAGAAGGATGGTTCTATGCAGATGTATATTGATTTCCGCCAGTTGAACAAAGTCATAGTGAAGAACAGGTATCCATTGCCTTGTATTGATGACTTATTTGATCAGTTACATGGTGCCTGAGTGTTTTCCAAGATTGACTTGCGTTCAGGCTATCATCCGTTAAAGATTCGGGAGCCAGATATCCCGAAGACTGCTTTCAGGACACGGTATGGTCACTACGAGTTCCTTGTGATGTCTTTTGGGCTGACCAATGCCCCAGCAGCATTTATGCACTTGATGCACAGTGCGTTTCAACCTTATCTTGATTCATTCATCATTGTGATTATTGACGACATTCTGGTGTACTCCCAGAGTCGTGAGGATCATGAACAGCACCTGAGGATTGTGCTTCAGACTTTGACAGGAAAGAAGTTGTATGCACAATTTTCTAAGTGTGAGTTTTGGCTAGACTCAGTGTAATTCTTGGGCCATGTAGTATCGAGTGATGGGATCAAGGTGGATCCGAAGAAGGTGGAAGTAGTGCAGAGTTGACCTAGAACATCATCGTCTACGGAGATCCGTAGTTTTCTTGGTTTGGCGGGGTATTACCGTCGCTTCGTAGAGGGATTTGCATCTATTGCAGCGCTATGACCAGGCTGACCTATAAGGGTGCTCTGTTCAGGTTGACAGAGGAGTGTGAGGAGAGCTTTCAGAAGCTCAAGACAGCTTTGACTAGAACCTAAGTATTAGTATTGCCTACAGGCTCGAGGTCTTACACTGTATATTGTGATGCGTCGCGGATTGGTCTTGGTGTGGTGTTGATGCAGGATGGTAGGGTGAATGCCTAAGCGTCCAAATAGCTGAAGGTGCATGAGAAGAACTATCATGTCCACGACCTTGAATTAGCAGCTATTGTTCATGCCTTGAAGA
>AWOL01S0021551.1:26549-58670 GCA_000715115.1 Nicotiana otophora | reverse complement strand
TATATATGTATATGGGATAGGGAAAAATGTTACGACGTTATATACGCACCACCACCTGATGAGCTGATATACGTTGATGATTTGCCCATAGTGGCCGAAATGATATGATGGGATGCCCTCAAAGGCATGATGATGTTATGTACGCATATACATATGCATGGTATGACATTTTATATGCATATGCACGACATTATAAATATTAATAATTTACAGAGTTATTCAGACATGCATGTCGAGTCTTTTACTCCATGTTTTCTCATGTCTATTGTTTACTGATTTACATTCCTTACATACTCGGTACATTATTTGTCCTGACGTCCCTTTTGCCTGGGGATGCTGCGTTTCATGCCCGTAGGTCCCGATAGGCAGGTCGAGAGCCCTCTAAGTAGGCTATCAGCTAAGCGGAAGATGTTGGTGCGCTCCATTTGCTACGGAGTTGCTTGTTTGGTCATTATGATTTAGACGTGTATTGTTTGGTATGGCAGGACTCTGCCCCGACCATTATGACAATTTTGTATTCTTAGAGGCTTGTAGACAGATGTCATGTACGTAAAATATTGTATGGCCTTGTCGGCCTATATTCAGTGTACGAGTGGTTATTTTGGTCTTAGAGGCCCAATGTCTTATGTATAAGTTGGTATTACATGTTGTATTCTACCTATCTCATGATAGCCTTGCTGGATCAGTTATCTATGATAGTATGATACGAAAAGAAACGTTATGTTGGTACTCGGTTTAGTAAGGTATCAGGTGCCCGTCACGGCCCATCGGTTTGGGTCGTGACAATTTGCGCTCGGATGGTAGGGAGAAAATGTAATTCTTTTGATTTTTAAGTATTCAAGGAACTTTGTGATCTTTGCGCCTCTAAACTATGGCTCGTTGTCGCATGATATTTCTTTTGGTATTCTAAATATGCAAATTGTCTTCTCCCACAAGAAATCCACCATCTCACGTTCGCCGATCTTCTCACAAGGACCTGTTTCAACCCATTTAGAAAAATAGTCATTTAAAATTAAATGAAATCTTACCTTACCAGGGGCTGGCGGTAGTTGTCCGACGATATCCATTCCCTACTTCATGAACAGCCATAGAGATAGAACTTAGTGCAATGGTTCTACTGGTTAATGTACCAGTGGTGCATAGCGTTGACACCTATCGCATTTTTGCACGAAAGATTTGGCGTCTTATTCCTTTCGGGGCCAGTAGTATCCTGCCCTTATCAATTTAAGTACTAAGGAGTCTGCGCCCGAATCATTTCCACATATCCTTTCGTGGACTTCTCGCATAACATAATTAGCTTCGGAGTCTCCCAAGCATCGGGCCAGCGGTCCTTGGAAAGATTTCCTCTACAATTGGCCTCCTTTGAAGCTATATCATACTACTTTGGTGCGCAGCACCCGGGATGCCTTGGGGTCTTCAGGAAACTTCCCATGTTTGAGATAATCAATAACATCATTCCTCTAGTCCCAGACCAAATTTGTTGTATTCACTTCATAGTAGCTATCTGCGTCCACAATCGAGTGCATGAGCTATACTACCATCCCGTGATCTGATCCCTTCATTTTCGTTGATGAACCAAGGTTAGCTAACGCATCCACTTCTGCATTTTCTTCCCTCAAGATATGCTTAATTTACCACTCCCGAAACCGAGTAAGCAGAGCCTGAACGTTCACTACGTATTGTTGAATGCGCTCCTTTTTGGTTTCGAAGATCCCGTAGACCTGATTTACCACCAGCTGGGAGTTGCATTTGATTTCTATGACCTCAGAATCTAGTCCCCAGGCCAATTCGAGTCCTGGAATAAAAGCTTCATATTCTACTTAGTTGTTCTCAAAGGGACCATTCTTAGGGCCTGCCTTAGGGTTTCTCTCGGAGGCGTGGTTAACAGTATTCCAAGCCCGGACCCTTTTACGTTGGAAGCTCCATTCATAAATAAGGTCCAAACTCCCGCTGTCGATTATAACACCAACACTGCTTCTTTAGTTGCCAGAGGCAGCAATCCCGAACTAAAACCGGCCACAAAGTGGGCCAAAATATGTGACTTTATCGCAATCCTAGGTTTATACTCTATGTTAAATTCACTCATTTCGACGGCCCATTTGGCTAACCTACTCGAGAGTTCGGTTTGTGAAGGATATTATGTAGGGGAAAGGTGGTCACCACATCTATCAGGTGACATTGGAAGGAAGGCCTCAGCTTATGAGTGGCGACTACGAGAGCTAAAACCAGATTCTCTAAATGCGAGTAGCAAGTTTCTGCTCCCGTTAAAAATTCTACTAACATAATAATTGGGAGATTGCGTACTTTCATCCTCATGGAGTAAAACGGTGCTTACCGCTAACTCCGAGACTGCTAGGTAGATTAACAGTTTTTCACCTTCCTCCGGCTTTGATAATAACGGAGGACTTGACAAGTACCTTTTCAAATCCTTCAAAGCTTACTGGCATTCACGGGTCCATTCTAAGTTGTTCTTCTTTTTGAGCAACGCAAAGAAACGGTGGCACTTCTCTGATGACAAGGAAATGAACCTGCTCAAAGAAGTCAATCTCCTTATGAGCCTTTGAACCTCTTTTACGCTAGATAGCTGGTCAGGGATATCTTCGATGGTTTTAATCTTATCGGGGTTTACGTCAATCCCCCTTTGTGATACCAGAAATCCTAGGAACTTGCCAAAGCTGACCCCGAACACGCACTTCTCTGGATTAAGCTTCATGTTATGCTTCCTTAGGATGTCAAAAGTTTCTTGCAAATACTTAAGATGATCACATGCGTTCAAAGACTTAACAAGCATAGCGTCTATATAAACTTTCATGGTTTTCCCTATCTATTTTTTCAAACATCTTGTTTACGAGCTGCGAATAAGTGGCTCCGGCGTTCTTTATCCCGAAAGGTATCACATTATAGGAATATTTGCTGAAATTCGTTATGAATGAAATCTTTTCCTGATCCTCCGGGTTTATTTTAATTTGGTTGTACCCGGAGTATGCATCAAGAAAACTCTTTAATTTTTTCCCGTCCATTGCATCAATCATTCGATCGATGTTTGGCAGTGGGAACGAGTCCTTTGGGCACACCTTATTCAAGTCCATATAGTCTACGCGTATGCGAAACTTATTGTTCTTCTTAGGAACTACTACTACGTTAGCTATCCACTCTTGATACTTTACTTCTCGGATCGAACCGATATCAAGTAAGCGAGTTACCTATTCCTTGATGAATTTATTTATGGCCTCGGCAATAGGACGTTTCTTTTGTCTTACTGGAGAAATGTTGGGATCCAAGCTTAGCTTGTGTATGGACACGTCCATTGGAATTTCCTCTACAAAAACTTTCCAAAACAATGCGACTTGCTCATGTTCTTCTGTTGTGGACTTCATTGCGTCCGTCTCTTTTGGTACCTGATAAGATTCTGACGCTTCTTCCCCTTGGTTAACTTCGCTTGATTCGGGAGAAGGTGTCGGTTCCTATAATTTCTATGCCGCATGCTCCTTCCCTTTGCTACTGGAGACCGAAATCGTATTCATCTCCCTTGCCACCGGCTGGTCGCCTTTTATCTATTTAGTCCCCTCGAGAGTTAGGAATTTCAACAATTGATGATACGTTCACGGTATGACTTTCATCTCGTGCAACCACGGTCATCCTAGAATAGTGTTGTAACCCATATCACTGTCCATAACCTGGAAAAGGGTCTTATTCTTCACCCCCTTAGCATTTGTGGGCAACAGGATCTCTCCTCTAGTTGTCACGCTTGCGAGGTTGAATCGAATACCCTCCATTGTATAATATTGGCCTAACTCCCTGGATCCATCAGAACACGTTTGATTTTAAAATCTAATAAATTTAAAGAAATTACCAATGCGTCGTTGTGCGGTAACAATAATCTGCCTGCATCTTCCTCGGTGAAAGTGATGTCGTCCTCAGCGACTTCCCAAAGCCTCTTGCCGTGGTTATTGTTACCTTTGTCTTTTTTTCCGCCGAGAAGGTAAACCCGTTAATCTTGTTCCCCCCGAAAATCATGTTGATCGTGTGGCGCGGGGGGTCTTTCCCAATTTTTGAGGGCTCCGTGTTATCACGGTTGCGACCGTAATTGTTTTTGGCCTGGTCACTTAAGAATTCTCTAAGATAGCCATTATTCAGTAGTGTCGCCACCTCTTCATGCAGATGCCAGCATTTCCCAATTCGGTGGCCATTCGTCCCGTGGTATTCGCACCATAAATTAAGGTCCCTCTAGCTGGAAGCGGATCTGATCGGCTTCGAGAACCGTGCTTCTTTAATGTTCCGCATGGCCGATAATAACTATACACGCTGACGTTGAAGTTGTATTATGATAGTCTGGGATAGGAAGTGTCCCGAGAACCTGACGTCTCTTTGACCTGCAATGATCTGTGGTTCCGATCGCTATTAGTTCTTCTGTCGGTAACGAATCTGTCTGCTGATTGGAAATTTCTGTCGCGTCCTTCGGCCCGTTTGTAGGGAAAAACTTGGCCCCTCGAAGACAGTTTATCTGTGTCGAAATCATCTCTTAAGTTTTCTTTATTCTTCTCCCAACCTTTGGCCGACACCGAGAAGCCGATCTGATCATCCTCAATCCTTATATTTAACTCGTACTGGTTGTGAACATCCGCCTAAGTCATCGCTTGGAATTCGAGCAAACTTTCCTTCAACTTTCGGGAATCATCAGAACTTCTCGGATTCAAACCCTTGGTAAATGCTTCAGCCACCCATTCATCCGAGACAGCCGAGAGCAACATCCTTTCTTTCTAGAACTGGGTTACGAATTCTCGAAGCAACTCGGACTCTCCTTGTGCAATTATGAATATGTCGGTCTTTCGGGAATGCACCTTTCTAGCCCCGACATGAGCCTTAATGAAAGAATTTGCGAGCATCTCAAAGGAATCTATGGAATGCTCGGGTAACAACGTATACCACGTCAAAGCTTTCCTCGTGAGAATCTCTCCAATTGTTTCAAGCAAAATAGATTCCATCTCGCGGGGAGCTAAATCGTTCCCCTTCACCGCCATTGTATAGGTGGTAATATGCTCCTGAGAGTTCAACATCCCATTATATTTCGGCACGTCGGGCATTTTAAACGGCTTCGAGATCAATTCTGGTGCCACACTTGGTTTGTATAGCATTTGAGTACATTTCTTTTAGTCCGGCCCTTTCAGTACCGGTGGCGCACCTAAGATTTGGTCCATGCGGGCGTTCACTTCCCTCATAAACCATAAGAATTTGCTTTTGAAGGGATCGCTCACATTGTTGTGACCGGATCCGCTCCCCCCGGCCCCATCGAAGTCGACCTCACCCCTCGAGGTATTTTTGTCGACCCTCTGCGTGGTTTGATTTGTGGGAGCATCGGGAGGAACTGGACCTCGTCCATTTACGTTATTGGAAGCACCCGATAACGCCTGCTTTAGTTCTGTCATAATCTTATCCTACCATGTGAGATGGCCTAGAATGACCTCTTGTTGCTCCTTCAGAACCCTTACCGCTTCAACAACATGCTCCTCTTCAGCATCATCGGGAGTCGCCTCCCGAACATATCGTGGGTACCGCCTACTGTGGACCGACGTGTCATATTTTCCCTCATTGCGGGTATCACTGATCGAATCCTCGTGCTGAGGCTTGTCTCCTTGGGCCTCAAGATTGTGTGTGTTTTTAACACCATTATTTGTCGTTTTCTGTGATTTTTTGCTAAGAACAAATAATCAAAATACATTAGCAAAAGATGCGAGGACCAACTTAATTGCGCGACTATCTAGGCCATACAGTGGGTGCCAAACTGTTTACCCATAAAACGGTACAGTTGAATTTATATGTGGTTTTTAGATAAGTGAATTAATTTGATCCTGAAATAATAGAATAATTGAATAAATATGCAATACTTAGCTTTGAGATGAAGATGAAACAACAGAGACAGTAGTTTCGGGAGTAGGGCTTCCGGGCACAACACTAGTGAAATCACAAAGCAAGAAGATAAAATTGTATAAAGCTTTCAATAGATTATAGCGTATGTTTGCCAGAAAATTTGTGTCCTTTACAATGATAATATAGCTCACTATTTATAGCTGTACTCGGGGAAAAAGGTCCTAGGATCATGCCCTTCTTTAATGGCAATTATGATGGCCATTGAAGAATGTGTAACGGCGGGCATGAATGACAAATTCTTTGTAACGGGCAGCGTACTAAATACTGTAGAATATTCTCCATTAAATGCTACCGTGTGGTAGGCATTTATTTCGTCTTTATGAGCATCATTCTTTTCGGTAACAGATGGAACAGTTGTCTTCGATTTTAACTATCCTTTGCCTTCTGCTCCATGTGTCATTCCCTTATGCAATCACTTAACATAACGTATTTTACCTTGTACAAATAGTTGTCCTGAGGAATGACACTTATTTCATTATTTAGCTGGTTGGGCTTCTTATACTCATAGGTGAAAAGGACGGTGAAAACACAAACAACCATTCTTAGGGCTACTATTTAGGGATTAGTCAGTAACTATTTTGTCCTTAAAGTTTGAATTAAAAATCTTAATTTCAGGACAATCAGGGCATTTGTGTCCCCAAAATTAAAACTCAAAAATTATAATTTAGGACACATTGACTAATTTTTAAATAGCATCCGTTTAGAGTGGCTACCAGCTGTCATTTCTACGAAAAGGAAATAGAAAAGATAATGAGTGAAGGTTAACACTAGCTAACTTGTTAATTATTTTCTGTTGGAACTAATTCTCAAGTAGTTAGTCAGCAGAGTTAGTGGGTTAGATAGGATAACTGTCAAGTGAATGTGTATATAAGTAGATAGTTCTAGACTTTCATTGTAAGCTTTCATTTTCTACTGATATTGGAAAGCAGAGCACTTTGCACAAATTCTCTTCCACGCTCATTGATTCGATTTCTGTAATTCAGCTAGGGTTCGAATCCTAATCACTTTAAGAGATGATGATTACATAACCGATTAAAATGTGAAACATTCTTAAAATGTTAGTGTTGAGACAGCTTGAGCTCATTCCAAATACTTTTATGAGGAAATGATTTCCTATGCCTACTTACAATTTAAATAAAATTAATAATTTTACAAAGGTCTCTAATATTCCATTTACAAATCTCCTTTGTTATTTCACTCAGTACCTTCTACTAGCACATGAGTTGAAAAATTCCATTTATCAAGACTTAGTAGATGGAAAAAAGTGCCCCAAATTTCGTTTCTATTGAATTTGAATCCGATTGCGTCTCATGGTTTTCACATATTTTGTGAACTGTTAGATCATGCTATACAACCAATAAAATACTCGCTCCTTCCTATTTACGTGTCACTTAAGCCTTTTGTTGTTTTGCGTACTCTATGAATACGTTCATAGTAAGAAGTACGTAACATCAAGGGAGTGTTTGGTATAAAACAAAAATAATTTCTGGAAAATAATTTTCCATTTTTCCATGTTTGATTGGTTTAAATGTTTTGGAACATAGTTTTCTCATGAACTCATTTTTTTCTTCCAATTAGGGAAAAATATTTTCCCTACAAAGAGGAGGAAATATATTTTTTAAAACTATTTTTCAACATTCCAGGAAGCATTTGGACCACTATTTCAGGGTGGTTCTAAACTTTAAATTAGGTTGCTCAGAGAAAATATTAGGCGACAAGCAAAACATTTAAGACTTTCATGTATAGGCAAACAAGGGCTCAAGTTGACCTCCGCACTTAGGCAACAAATGCACGCAAACAAACTAACATTGACAGTTGTAGATTTTAATAAGTTAAGGTCGCAGAAATCTATAGGCAGGATCTCTATGTGATTCTGGATTTTATAAGCGGGCAGCTTCATGTGTAAAAGCCTTTCTTTTAATATAATTTCCAAAGCCTATATAGTTGCCTACTGATTATAAGCATAAGAGATTAAACCTATAAGCATGATTTCTAGGTGATTCGCGCAGTAACTAACAATGGTAATCACAAGAATATGTTCGGAATTGCTTAATCGAGTCCTATAGGCATGATTTCTAATAATGGTTAAAAGAAACGAGCAGGACAATAATCAAGACTAATTTAGACCCTATAGGCATGATTTCTATAATTAAAACTGGTTTTTTTAGATCCTATAGGCATGGCATCTAATTTTTAGATTAAGCCGTATGTAAACAGAATCCTATGCGCACATTGAGATATTAATCATTCAATACCCTATAGGCATGGTTTCTAACAGATAAAAGTAGAACACATTTTGACCAAATAGAGAAACTATAGGCAAGATTTCTAACACATATTTGAGCAAGATAGGATACTTATAGGCACGATTTCTATAAAACCTTAAAAGTAACACATTTTGAGAAAAATAGAATACATATAGGCATGATCTCTAACACATGACAGCGGAACATGTTTGAACATAATAATATATTTGAGCTAAGTGATGAACCTATAGGCAGAATTTCTACCCCTCTCAATGCAAGTGTAAGATAAATCCCTTTTCCTAATTTTACTAATACCCCAAAATGTAATTACAATAATTATGACAAACCCAGAATGAATAGCATGAATTACATAGAAGAATAACTATAGGGAGCGTACAGCAGGCCCGAAATACACCTGGACAGGCCTAGCCTTTACAACAGTCTCCAAGTTACACACTCATAGACATATAGCAGCCAGGAATTGGATGATTCAGCTAGTGAGCACAAGATAGAGTTGAGCATATATAACCAAGACCCTAGTGTGTCAGAGTTCCCAAGGGCTACAAGAACCTAGGGCAGTGCTCACACTAGGGTGGTTAACAAGAATAGTTTAGAGGAGGGATTAGAGACCAAATCCTAGTGTGTCAGAGTTTTCAAGGGTCTCAATTGGACCCTGAGCAGTGCTCACACTAGAGAGGTCAAAGGACAGAACCTAAGTAGCCTTGGCTTTCAGCCGGCTAAGAATAAGAACTCAAGGAGACCAAGTAGTAAAGAAATAGACAGAGGTTAGGGGACATCACTGAGGGATACAAACAGATTCTAGTTGAGCACATAAAAAAGGTAATAGAACATGCTTGGGTTTTAAGAACATACTTTAGCAAAGTTTCAAAAGAACAAATTCAACACTTAATACATATGTTACTAAGAGAGGTTTGCAGGATTGATGTGCATAGACTTATGGTAAAAAGTTTAGATTATGCTAAATGTAGAATGCTAGTATCACAAGAAGGAATCATATCAATCAAAATTTAACAAGATAAGGGCAATTACTAGGGAAGTCAAGACATGGTGAAAACAGGATCAAAACAAGCTACATGTCGTCACAGCAATTTCATAAACAAACTTGTGCTATATACTTACATACTCATACTTAGTCGACTAATCCATAGAAAGGGGGTATGGGAGCATGTTCAAATTTTAAATAGTAAAGAGATGGCTATCAGTAACACATAGGCTAGGCAGACTTTAAAAAAAATTAATCAACTTAAAGCAGGTCTAAACATGTCTCAAACTACAAGCGTAATGGTATTTTAGATTAGAAAGGCCTAGAATTGAAGTAAGACAGTCAGAATTGCGTACGAGAACAACCCAGAAACATATTGAACAACAATCTTCAGAAGTGAAAACACATGCTAATGATAGGTAAGTAGAAATGAATTAACAAAGGTTTGGTAACTCACCAGTTAAGCGAAAACAAGAAAGAACGGAAGTCCACATTGTTATGAATATCAACAAAAGAACAAGAACTCAGAATCTCAAGCCTTGGCTTTTAGCTGGCCAGGAACCAAAATGCAGAAAAAGATTATTAAAGAGCAAAGAGTACACAACTTTTATTTTTTTTAGTAATTTTTCTTAATGATTCCGGACTGTCTCAAAATGAAAGTGGGGAGGGGTTTACATAGCAGTAGAAATCAAACACCCAAACAAGGAAAATCATCTGTCAAACACTAGAAAGGAAAGCAATCGAAATCAGTAAGGAAAAAAAAAAATTTCAAAACCCTAATTTTAGGTAAAGTACACAAATCGGTAGAAATCGAAAATAAATAAAAGATAAAAATCACATGCTGCACAGAATAATATGAACATAGAAAGAAATAAATTTTAAAATTAAAGAATCAAACCAGATTTGGTTCGATTTAAAAGAATCTGAAACCCTAATTTTAGGGTAAGTAGGAGTCACAGAAATACACGGAGATTCATACCATAAAATAACAAGAATGAACATAGACGAAAAAGGTCAAGGAACTGAACCAACTTTGGTTCGAAGTTGATGAGACCCGCTTGCCATGTTTAGGCAAGTGATATAGAGAAAGGGTCCAGTACCAAGGGGGAGTTGAATATGGTAAGATGTAACCGTATAATCCCATGTCCGATGGGATTAGGAGAGAAATTTGGGGGGAGACGACTAGGGTTTGGGCAGAGAGAAGGGGGAGGTTTGAGAGCATTCAAAGGCGGTGGATGGTGAAGAGTGGTTAGGGTTAGGGGAGTATTAGATTAATTAGAAGGGACGGGGTAATATGGGACGTTGATCTCGAAGATTAACGACCATGATTAGTTGGGGGTTCTGGGTCGGGTTGGTTAATTGGTTGGGGTGGGGGTTATTTGGTTTGGGCTCAGAGGTTATTGGGTTGGAATTGGGTAGTTTTGGTCCGACATTAAAGTAAATTTGGGGCCAGATTTTAAATACCCAATGTTTAATAAATAAAATATTTATAAAAGTAATTAATAAAAATTAAAAATATTATTTGTGCACTAATATGATTAAAAATAATTGCTTAATATTATAAAAATATAAAAAGTCATTTTCTGTATAAATAAGGTAATTATACATGCATATTGTCTATTATTGCAAAATGTGCAATTTGGCCCTCAACAATGCAAATGTAATTATGATAAATGCACTGAAAATATTTAAAACATCATATTGGTATAAATGATAAGTTTATATGATTAAATAATCATAAAAATAATTTGTAGGTTAATTATTGGATATTTATATATTAAAATACAGAAATAAATTGATTTAAAGCCTTTAATAATTGTACAAAATAAATATGAAAAACGCTTGTATATGCTTATAAACTAAATGATGATGCATATGTACTATTTTTGTATATATATACTATATGTACTATATGTATATATTTTAAAATATGATGGAAAATCGGGTACCAACACTTACCTCGTTCCCAAGCTCACTTACGGTCTACTAATCCGCTCTAAAAGCCCCAAGTTGATGCCGAACAATTCGAAACTAGTCAAGTAACAGTAAAAGTAACAACAACCCAGTAGAATCCCATTAATGGGGTCTGGGGAGGGTAGTATGTACGCAGACCTTACCCCTACCCCGAAGGAGTAGAGAGGCTGTTTCCGAAAGACCCTCGGCTTAAAAAAAAAATAATAATAATAATAATAATAAAAAAATAATAATAATAATAAAAAAATAGCAATACCATGGAATTCATAATAAAGATGCAAAGCAAAGGGAGAGGGTAGATAAAGGGAAGGGAGACAATATTAGTACCGCCACAACAATCATAAGAAAGATAAGAGCACAGTAAAATTCAGAGGAAGGATGCAAAGCAAAGCGATAACTAGTAAATAGGACACACACTAAAAGCGAAATAGTAAGTCACAGTATTGACACTAGCTATCTTAGACAAAACCCCTAAATGGATAGTCCCACAATAGTACGAAGTAAGGCACGACTCAACTACCTCCTAACCTACAACCCTAATACTCGACCTCCACATCTTCCTATCAAGTGTCATGTCCTCAGAAATCTGGAGCTTCGCCATATCCTGTCTGATCACCTCTCCCCAATACTTCTTAGGCCGCCCTCTACCTCTTCTCATGCCTTCCACCACTAGCTGCTCACACCTCCGTACCGGAGCATCTGGGCTTCTCCTCTGAACATGTCCGAACCATCTAAGCCTCGCTTCCCGCATCTTGTCATCAATGGGAGCCACATGCACCTTCTCCCGAATATCATCATTCCTAATCTTATCTATCCTAGTGTGCCCGCACATCCACCGCAACATCCTCATTTCTGCTACTTTCATCTTCTGGATATGTGAGTTCTTAACGGGCCAACACTCAACCCCATACATCATGGCCGGTCTAACTACCGCTTTATAAAACTTACCTTTGATTATCGGTGGCACTCTCTTGTCACACAAGACTCCAGATGCTAACCTCCACTTCATCCATCCTACCCCAATACGGTGTGTGACATCCTCGTCGATCTCCCCTCCCCCCTGGATAACCGAACCAAGGTACTTGAAGCTGCCTCTACTCGGGATGGCCTGCGAATCAAGCCTCACATCCACGTCCACTTCCTCTGGCTCAGCGCTAAACTTACACTCCAGGTACTCCGTCTTCGTCCTGCTCAACTTGAAACCCTTAGACTCAAGTGCTTGTCTCCAAACCTCCAGCCTCTCGTTAACACCGACTCGTGACTCATCAATCAGAACTATGTCATCGGCGAATAGCATGCACCATGGCACATCCCCTTGAATATGGTTTGTTAACGCGTCCATCACCAGGGCGAATAAGAACGGACTGAGTGCCGAACCTTGGTGTAACCCCATTACAACCGGAAAATGCTCAGAGTCGCCTCCTACTGTCCTAACCCGTGTCTTCTAGAGTCAAATGTTATATAATTTAATCAATATATACTCAAAAATCCATAATTTAGCTTCTAGAGTCATAACCCAACCCAAATTGGAAGATTCTTAAAATTTGTCCCCGGGCCCACGTGCCGGGATTCTGAAATTTTCTAAGATAAATAATACCCATAGCCTCACGAACTCATATATATATATACTTAATTTCATAACCAATTTCGTGGTCAAATCCCATTTTTATCGAAACCTAGGTGTTTCACAAATCTCACAAGTTTTCACAATTTTTCCATGTTTAATCTACCTAAAATTTTCATAATTAACTTGAAAATGGGTGGGAGTTACATACCTTAGGATGTTGATGAGAATCCCCCTCTAAAGTGCTCACAAAATCTCCTAACACTAAATGCAAATATGAGAAAAACGGTCTAAGTCCCATAATAAAAGCCCTTACACCAATCGCAGATGTCACATTTGCGACATCTGGTTTGCAACTACGAGGGTCAAAATTACGACAAAAGCATCGCAATTGTGAAGTCTAATCATTTCTTTCAAGGTTGCATTTGCGGTCGAGAGCTTCGCAAATGCGAAGTAAAAGCTCGCAGATGCGAGTCTTGCCTCTCCCTGGCTTCATTGCAATTGTCAAGTCCACCTCGCAAATGCGAACAAAGCCTCGCATTTGCGATACCTGATGCACCAGCAAAAAAAACAAAAAAATTGAAGTTCTTCCACCTCTCCAAACGCACACGAAACTCACCCGAGCCCTCGGGGCTCCACACCAAATGTCCACTCAAGTCTAAAACTAGCATACGAACTCGCTCGCGCGATCGAAACACAAAAATAACATTTAGAATCATGAATCGGACGCCAAAAAACACGAATTAAATTATGAAACTCAAGGGTTTCTAGAAACAATTCCGCGCGTCCGATTCCTATCAAATCAACTCGGAATGACGTCAAATTGTGCGTGCAAGTCAAAACTTACCATACGGAACTATCCCCAAGCTTAAAATCCTAAACGGACCTTGATAATACCAAGATCTACTCCAAACCAAACTTACAGTACTTGGAAAACCTTCAATGCGCCAACTTTCAATATTAAGCTCTAAAACGCTTCCGGGTCATCCGAAACCCAATCCGAACACACGTCCGAGTCCAAAATCATCATGCAAACTTATGGGATCGTCAAATTTCGGTTCCAAGGTCATTTACTCAAAATGTTGACTCAAGTCAAACTTAACCATTATAGGCTACTATTAAGGAACTAAGTGTTCCGATTTGAACTCGAACCCTTCCAAACCTAAACCAACCATCCCCACAGGTCATAAAATAGTAAAAGCGTATACGGAGAGTCTTAATTAGGAGAACGGGAATCTAGAAAGTAAAATGACCGGTCAGGTCGTTACAGGGTGAGCATGGGGTGGGTGGTGGGTGGGGGTTGATGGGGATGGTGAATAAGGTCAAGATAGTTTGCGCACCAAATTGATAATCAAGCATTCTCAACCCCATAGTATCCCAAGCAAACCCCTTCTCGTCAAATTCGAAGTCCCAAAATGTAAGGAGTCGCCATCAATATGAAATTCCCTCTATAGTCCATAATAACCCAAATAGCGTAAAACACCCCCGAAATTCGTTGCAATTCTAGCACAAAATCCACAATGTTGCTCCCCCATTTCATGACCATTTTCCAAGGTAACCACTCGGTCTCTCAAGCTCATTCTCCATCGGCTGACAATCAGACACCGTGCAAATTGCTCAAAAATGCTTCCTCGAATCATGATACCTCCCTATAAAACTTGGACGCATAGAATACAACAACCACGAGCCTCCTCTGGGATCCTCTCCTTCGAATCATCAACACTGAGAATGTAAATCCGACCCAGAAGTTGCAACATACCATCAACACCAAGAACCACCTCCTTGGCACTACCTCGCACATCGTGTCCATGCGGATGAGTGAATGGAAACTATCATACCAACAATCCTTAATGTGTTCAATAAGAACAGTTGAACAACAACACAAACGAGAGCTTTACTCAACTCAAAATACCCAATCTCATGAGTCTACCGACCAGGGCCTGAACATCCATAACTCAAATGCCTCGCCTCTGATGAAACCATTGCCAAACTCCAAATCATGAACCAAGTGATCCTTCTCATGGGCTGCTATAGCTACAAGCTTAAGCAATCACCCTACCAGTCTGTTCCCATATTGTGTCAAGGCCAATGCGTGAATCATCACAATACACTATATAAGGCCCCGAACCGTGGTCAACACCAGCACTAGGACTGCAATAGATGTCAACTCATCCGTAGAGTGATAATAGTAGTTTGATCTCATAACACGGAGAAAGACATCCTGCATCGCATCTGTATCATCATCAAAGCTCGCCGAAGCCCCAAAAATATAGAGTACTCAAAATCACATACAATGAGTGTTGACACTCAATTTTGACCCTCCATATTTATTTAACTTCTGCAGGCTTCCTAGTCATTAAATGGTAAAATATAGCATTTTTACACATGTTAACTTTTAAGCAATTTATTGATAATTATTCTATTTTTACAAAATATAGAAATTTTTACCAATTTATTGCAATTAGCTAAATACTATCATTTTTGTGTATTTTTCTAAATTTTAAAATAATTTATTGATAATTGTCCTATTTTACAAATATTAGGATTTTTTAATCAATCTATTGTTATTTTAAAAATAAAATAATTACTAGAACATCATTGTAGTAGTTGACATTTTAAATACTACAAGATTTCTTAATTAAATAATTACCTTTTAATCCATAACACAGTCTACTAATTATATAGAAGCTAGTAGAATTTATTTCGAAATACGGATCAAGTCCAATCGAACTGTATGTCTTGTCAACACCTGATTCAACATCTCATTTTGAAAGAGCACTCAGCCATCTGCTTCTCCCTTAGCCACCGACAACCGGCTGGAGTTCGCCGTCGGCCGGTGGTTTGTATCCCAATGGAGACGCCCCACTGCTCCTTCTTCCCTCCACCTCTCTCTCCCATTTGTTGCCGCTCTTCCGTCTGTGTTGCTGCCTGGTTTGGCCACCGGTAGGCTTGGCAACAACCACAGTCCCACCGGAAATGGCCATCCACCTTGGATCCTTTAAGGATCTGACTGGGAACGTCCAGATCTGATCAGAAGCACGAACTCTGGCTACCTTCCTCCCATCTCTGTCTACCCCAGTTTATTGTGCTAACATTTCCTTTGCTTTACAGGCTATCAATTTAAAAATTGAAAGGAGCTCCATCTCCTTCCTTATTACCTGGATCCGAGAAGTTTTGCCGGAAAGTTTCTCCAACGATTGTTAGTGCCTTTATGGCCGGCCACTATTTGAGGCCGCCGTGCCTCTCTTGATACCATTTATGCTACGTTGTTAGAAACTTTGTTTGATTTTGTTGGCTTCTTAGACATTGTTGGTTGACCTTGCTACTACTTGTTTGGACTGAGTTCCAGTCGTTCTCGTGCCATTTTTGTGCAAGCATGTCGCCTGTCTAGCAAAATCACTTTGATGACCGGTCCCTTGAATATTTTCCGAGGATGAAGCTTTACGTTTGGTTGCATGCTTTTGCTGGGTTCTCCTAATTCTTGGATAATCTGATTTTTGAATAAAATGTGGCAACTATCGAATTTACTGATTTGAAATAACACAATAAGGCTATGAACAAGATATATTTAAGGCCTTAAGATGATACTTTGACCGATAAAGGATAAGATACTACCCTGTCTCTCGGATATATATTTTATGAGGCGATAACTAAAGCCAAAAAAAATAAAAGATCGAAAACCAAGTCGTTTGCATTCCGATGTCTATTTGCTACGGGCTATGGCATATACTATCCAAGCCTTCAAAAATATTTCAAAACATTTTGAAAAACAAATACAATTTTCCAAAAAGAAAATTCAAATCATTTCCAAAAAATAATTTTCTAAAAACTTTTTTCAAAATAAAATCATTTCAAAATATGTAATATTTAATTTATTTTTACTATATATCAGTTCACAAATAATTTATTTTCTTTGTCTTGCGAAGTGCACTCACATGAAGGCGCTTCTGAAAAACGATATTTGGTTTGACTTTGATATCTTCGTCAAATTCCCGCTTCGTAGCTTCTCGTTGTCGGATGTACTTAAAAAAGCAAATATAGTGAAAAGGATATATAGATATTATATTTGCTAATTTATTTCGATGGTTAATTATTTGCTAAACATTTAGGATGAATTGCATTTAGTTAATAATTCGGCCAACATGTAGTGGGCGTTTTGGACATAAGAATTGTAAAATTCCAAAATAGGGGGAAAATATTTTTCAAGTGAAAATGGTATTTGAAATTTAGAGTTGTGTTTGGACATGAATATAATTTTGGGTTATTTTTAAAGTTTTGTGAGTGATTTGAGTGAAAATTTCGAAAAATAGCTTTTTGGAATTTTTAAAATTTTCCAAAATTTTTAAAATACATTTTAAAATTGGAAAATTTATGAACAAACGCTGATTTCGAAAAAAAGTAAAAAAATTTTGAAAAAAGGAAAAAAAATCTTATGTCCAGAGGGGCTCGTAATGTTGTGAGTTAGATAATTTTTGCCAAGTTAGTATGTATATTGAAAATGTTAAATATATTTGATAACTTGGTTGATTAACTAGGATCGATGTGCATATTGTTAATTAAATTAGTTGTATACATAAAAAATAAAAAGCATATCATCTTCTTTTCAAAAAATAAATAACTTTGCATCTTTCTACAATTATACTAGCGTGCTTTTTTCCAAACCACTCAATTTGTAAATTATCCTTTAACTATTTCACTTCAAGTAGGCCTTAGTTGAGAAAACATCAAATTTAGACTATTACTTTGTATCTTTAGACCTTGTATTCATTTGGGATCCGAACAATTGATATCGCAAACGGTCATTAATTATTCATTGTATTACAACCCATTTTCTATCACAAATGTCTTCCTCCTATATGTATCTATTTTTATCAAATCAATTCTTTCATTACTATGATTATTTGAAGATAATTTTTTCTCTACTTTTTGGCCAAATTACTTGCTAACCATTTATTCATGTGCAATTAAATATTATTTGTCACAGCCCAACTCTCACTGGGTCGTGACGACGCCTAACACTACTTTCTAGGCACGCCAACGATCACACAATAACTAAGAATTTAAAGAAATATGGTTTAATAAATTCAACAACGAAAGTATCATAAGTATCTTATGAAAACAATAAGGGTGTTGAGATATGCTTTTAAGTTATTAAATCGTTAAGAGGATAATGTTCACAAAGGAAGTAAGGTGATTTCCTAAATCCTATGAGCCTCATATAAAGGAAAGAGGGTGGGCTAAGAAAGTTCTCAACACGAGGTTGCTTTACATATGACTCAATGTCGTGTAGGTTAATATTACGAAGGTGTGTGCAAAAGTCAGTAGATGTTATTCATTTGAAACAGAAGGTCCTATACAATATTTGTCAAGTATAGACCTGTGTTGAGAATCTAGAGGAGCAAGTTGAAAGTATTAACCTATGGTTATGACTCGATTCAAGGAAGTTATTGTATAACCCAACCTCCTAAGAGGTTATGTGCTAGAGAATTGTGATAAAGATGTCCCATGAATAATGCATCTAGTTCAGAAGTACGTACATGCAATGTTTCGTGATTCAATGACATGCTAAGATCATGTTTATGTTGGATCCTCAATATAGATGTCCATTGTCACGCCCCAAAACTGAGGAGCGCGACCGACGCTCAACCGAGTGAACCCGACCGAGCAAGCCTATTAAATTTTATTCTACCCAAACTCATCCACGAATGGAGATAATACATATTTTTATTAATTAGACAAAAATATATTCATGTCTACAATACCAATTCATTACCAATAGTTTTATTATTTTTAAAGTCACAAATGGACAAATAATACAACCACAACCTAACATATTTTGACTTTTCCAGCATCAATACACAACCCACATTATGTCTACGGAGGCTCTATAGATAAAGAAGAGTACAATGATAATGCCGGCAATAAGGCCCCGACTATACCTCAAACAAAATACACAAAGTACAAAAGTTTCATGACCCCGGGATGAAGTTGGGTTCACCAAGTCAGTTGGGAAGAAGGTGTACTGCTATCACTGATCAATATCTCCTGTTATGGAACCACCTACATCCATTTAAAGATGCAGCGCCTCCGGCAAAAAGGGCTGTTAGTACTGTCGAATAGCACTAGTATGTATTACTAAACACTCTCTCAATAGAATGACAAATAATACAAACAAGATTATCATAATGTTAATGGAGGCCTTAATCAACATCAAACCTCAATTTAGGATCAAGACATTGTTTCAATTACTTTTCACATCTCACATTGGGAGATTTTTAGTATCGATATACCATTGTCCACAATACCATTATTCACAATTCCAGTACCACCGTACTCTCAGCACGGAGTCCGATCACGACCCGATCGACTAGGCTATCTCATTAGAAATATCAACCACAATTACTCTCAATATCAATACCACCGTCTTTAATACGGAGTCCGATCACGACCCGATCGACTAGGCTATCTCATTAGAAATATCAACCACAATTACTCTCAATATCAATACCACCGTCTTTAATACGGAGTCCGATCACGACCCGATCGGCTAGGCTGTCTTATTTGAAGACATCAACAAAAAATCTCAATTTCAATTACAATTTCCAGCACAATCACCAACATGTATGCGGCACGGTGTCCGATCACGACCCGATCGGCTAGGCTGTCTTATTCGAGACATCAACCTTTTTATATTAATCATCGCATTTCATATTACTTTCACATCTTTTCATATTGGCACTAATGGCCATAATTATAAGATTATTCTTGGTACGTTGGCCATATTTAGTATTTCATATTTACCCTTTCACTTTCTAACATCAGCATCATTAACCACAATAACAACAATTCAAATCAAGGCATGTAGTACACATGTAAGCAATTAAGAATTTAAGGCACATAGAGATTCTTCACATAATTTGGCATAATAGCCTTCGTTTGAAATTAACTTGAAGTCGAACATTTCTAATGCACAACCTATATTTTTAACACATCCTCAATTGATAACATAACCTAAATAAAGTATTTGGAATACTTGTTGAATATATATCCTTCAACCCAATCTTACTCGGAATAGCCAATTTTATAGCGAACCACTCAGGACTTACATAATTCACATGAATATCGTGGGATCCAATTCTAAGAGAAGAGTTTAGCCAACATACCTCAATTGAGCTTCCTTAAACTCTAAAATATTTTGCATTTCTTAGCAACTTCAATCTATTGTAAAAATATAGCAAATTGAACCAAAATTAGGAAGATGATCATGGTTCTAGCTCATTTTAGTATTTTATCAAACACTAGGTGTGCATAAGGTTTCAAGGTCCTTTTATGGAGAATTCTATCATCCCACAACCCAATCTTTACCATGATTAGTTCAACAATCTTCCTACACCTCTTGATATCACATGCATGTAAATAAATAACTCCCATGCCCCAAAATTATCTTGCGAATTACCCATTTTTAGATAATTTCAAAATTAGGGGTTAGAGTGTTGAATCTTACCTCTAGGATGAAGACCTAGTGAGTTTCCTTTCTTAATCTTCTAAAACATGGGCAAGAATTGAAGAGCAATTATTGAAGAATACCTTCTCACTCTAGGGCACTCTCTCTCACTCAAAAATGTCAGATTATAGCTCAAAAATGGCCCAAAGAGTGTAATTTAACAAAATAGGGTCGGGTTTTAAAAACCCAAAAATGAAGCTCCGAAACAGGTTCTGCGATCGCATAATCATTAAGCGGACCGCATAGTCGACCGCATAATTGCTTCCAGATTGACCCTCTCCTGCCTTACTTCTGCGGCCATTATGCGGCCCGCAAAGTGGTTCTGCGGTCACATAATGGATCGCTGAAACGCGCTTTTCCGCCAAAAACCAATTTGGCACCACGAAACATTATTTTCTTTTGCAAAAATTTTACGGAGCCTGACATTCTCCCCCACTTAGGATCATTCGTCCTCGAATGAGGGTAAAAATCTCTTATTTGCATCTTTTGCAACTCAATTTTCATACCACACACCAAAACTTTCGCAAGCGTTTTCCCTGTAACTGGGCCTATCCACCTGTCAGAGAGCCCCAGAAACACATCCTAACAACATATACATAATCCAACGCGTAACATAATACAAAACAACACCAATTGTGGCCTCACAATCAATTATATTACTAGAACGGAACACCCTTAACATCAAATGTACAAATCATACATAATTCTTAGAAAGTATCTTTCTAGCATTTTCATAAGGCACAACTCATAAATACATGGTCATTCAAACAAATAAGGATACTTTTTCTTCATTTCTTCCCCGGCCTCCCAAGTAGCCTTTTCAACCTGTTGGTTTCGCCATAACACTTTCATGGATGCAATTTATTTGTTTTTAAACTTTCGGACTTGCCGATCAATAATAGAAACTGGAATCTCTTCATAAGTCAATTCTTTATTAACCTCAATAGTCTCAATTGGAACAATGACTGTCGGGCTCCAACTACTTTCTTTAACATAGACACATGAAACACCGGGTGCATTAATGACATTTCAGGTGGTAGCTCAAGATTGTATGCTACTTACCGATCCTCTGAATGATTTTGTACAGTCCGATATACCTCAGACTCAATTTCCCTTTCTTGCCAAACCGTATTATGCCTTTCATGGGAGAAACTTTCAAGAATACCCAATCATCTTCTTTAAACTCCAAATCCCAATGACGAACAACCGAATAGGATTTCTGACGAATCTGAGCAGTCTTCAACCGCTCCTTAATGATTTTGACTTTTTCCATAACCTGATACACGAGGTCTGGCCCTATTAACTCTGCTTCACTAATTTCGAATCACCCAACGGGAGATCTACATCTCCTACCATATAAAGTCTCGAACGGTGCCATTTGAATGCTAGCATGATGGCTATTGTTGTATGCAAATTCTATGAGTGGTAAATGATCATCCCAGCTACCTTTGAAGTCTAGAACACAAGCGCACAATATATCCTCGAGCATCTGAATAGTCCGCTCTGCCTGCCCGTCAGTCTGCAGGTGAAGGTTGTACTAAGATTCACCTGAGTACCCAAACCTTGCTGAAATTTCTTCCAAAAATTAGCAGTGAATTGTGCTCCCCGATCAGAAATGATAGAAATTGGAGTGCCATGCAACCTGACTATTTTCCTTATATACAACTGAGCATACTGTTCCGCTGTGTCGGTAGACTTAACCGGCAAAAAGTGTGCTGATTTCGTGAGTCGATCCACAATCACCCAAATTGAGTCAAACTTGTGCGGAGTGCGCGGTAATCCTACCACAAAGTCCATATTAATCATTTCCCACTTCCACTTTGGATTTTCTATGTTCTGCACCAACCCACCAGGCCTTTGGTGTTCGACCTTCACTTGCTGACAATTTGGACACTTCGCCACAAAGTCCTCTACATTCCTCTTTGTATCATTCCACCAATAGACTTTCTTAAGATCATGATACATTTTCGTAGAACCTGGGTGCACAGAATACCTAAAAGTGTGAGCTTCAGTCATAATTCTTTCACGGAGACCATCCATGTTTGGAACACACAGTCGCCCTTGGTACCTTAGTGTACCATCATCCACGCCAAGAGAAAACCCATAGTTTTATGTTTTTGAATCCCCTCCTTCAATTGCACCAAAAATGGATTGTTGTATTGCTTCTCTTTGACTTCCACAACAGGCGATAATTCAGCCCTATTTTGTACAATTACCCTTCCTTCATTAGAGTCCGCAATACAAACTCCCAAACCAGCCAATCGATGAACTTTCTTAGCCAATGGTCTTTGATATGCCTCCAAGTGAGCTAAACTACTCATGGATTTCCGGCTAAGAGCATCTACCACAACATTGGCCTTCCCCGGATGATATAGAATATTGATATCGTAATCTTTACGTAACTCAAGTCGTCTTCTCTACCTTAGATTCAATTTATTCTATTTGCAAATATATTAAAGGATCTGTTGGTCCGTGAATATGTCCACCTGGACCCCATACAATTAATGACGCCAGACCTTTAATGTAAAAATCACAGCCGCAAGTCCTAAGTCACGTGTTGGATTGTTTTTCTCATGATTCATGAGTTGCCTAGAGGCATAAATGATCATCTTGCCATATTTCATCATTAGTGGACCATCTATATCAGATTTCTTTTTCATATGACCTCCTAGGAATTGAGTTCTACAAAAATTTCATTGATACGATGACAATCTTATTAGTACTTGCAATTTGTTTTTCCAAATTTCTCAACAAAAGACATTACTAGGTCAGTTTTCTTATGGGATCATTTGTTTCAAATGAATATCATCTACTAGATTGCGCGCACACCCTGATAACATCAACCTATATGGCATTGCCTCAATATGTGAAGTAATATAGTGCTAAGACCTTTCTTAGCCACCCTCTTTCCCCATTATAAGTCTTATAGGATTTTAAGAAACCACTCTACTTCCCTTGTGAACATTCTCTCGATTCCCCTTTACTGCTAAACACTTCCCAAAACACATATCGATACTCTTCATATATATTTAGCCTGAACAGGGCCTTTTCTGAAACTTGAGATCCTCCTAAATTCTTCAACGATGATTTCTTTTTTTCCTTATAAGTGTAGGACTTAGTCCACCTGATTCCATCCTCGATGAATAACTCACGTTATTCCCAGTATTGTAGTCACCAATATTGCTTCCTAGTATTGCAGCCTAAGAGCTATCATGTTAAACATGTTTGGTTCGTAACAAGTGTTCATCCTCTCTCAATCTATTTCAAACAGTTCCTCTTTGGTTTAGACAATATGTTGGTACTATATTTCCCTTGTGACTGGAGCATTATCTCCCACCCCGTTTTTCCCTAAATTCATAGTTGACAATCTTATTGTGCCACACACTTGTTTGCCTCCCATGAACTCGTAGTATCATTATGCCTGGTTTGTTGAGTTTATCACACCACCACTTTATCACCAGTAGTCTCACTTTCCAATGTAATATGTAGACATGAACTCCGTCCAAATCTTTTAGTTGATATTCGGCGTCACTCAAGTCGGCTGCATTATAGTTGATCCTTTATATCTTCTATTAACACTTGTGCTCTAGGCGAGTCCACCATTCTGATACGAACTATTTTGCGATAACTATCTCAATTTATAGATTTTCTTCCAATTCTTCTCGCCTTATTCTTCCTAGTTAGTGAATAGCCATGCGTTCTTCCATATGTTACGTGGTCTTTTCCCTTAGTTGGGAATTCATCCTACTCGCCTCTCGACACTTGTCGAGATATCCGTGGGAAAGTGTGTTCATCCGTGTATCACTTAACACTTCCTTACTTGTAAGATTCTTAAGAGACTCTCCATCAAGTCCCGATGCACTCTTGGGTTATTATAACATCACATTTATCTCTCCCACTCGTTCTGACTTTCTCAAAGCCTTGAAACTTTAGCTAAATCGCAAATCCATGATTAACTCATTCTAAGAACTCGCAAGCCTTTCACATTTAATATGTAGCACTTCCTTGGGTTCTATTGTCCCTGACTCTCTAACAAGTACAAAACCCTTTTGCAAACCCTACTCTTAGTTTCTTGTATCATTGACCCTATCATGTAAATTGTCACATACGAAGAATTTATATTTTTTAACCTTCCACATTATTTTTGTACTAGTGGTTTATCATTTGCATATCCTCTTAGAGAATCACGTTAACCTTTACCACTTTTCTAGACTACACATGTCCTTAACAAAATATCCAAACATCATAGCTACACGGCCCTACTCTCGTTTTATCGAACTTAAGTAGCCTCACCATTGCCCTTTCCTCCCCACTTGGGGTGAATATTTCACAATTTGACACAAGTCTTGAATTTAGCGATTTGAGGGACACATGTTTCGCATCTCTAGTCCTCCTGTATATGATTGACTATTAGAGAGACTCAAGTCCCCATGGTATTAACCTCATAAGTTCTCTACTCTTATTCTGCCATATAGGCTTGGGATCCAAATCCCTCGTGTCAATATCCTTTTTGGAGTGTAACACCACTTCGCACATTCCTGGGATTTTTATAACATTCATAGTGCTAGGGTCTTCTCATTGTGGGTTCACTTAACTCTCCTTTCATAACTTCTTGTCTCCCGTGAGAGACCTACACATTTATCATTACTCTCCAGGCCATACCTTTCATATATCACGTGCCTATGTAACAACTTTACATCTTTTAATCATACACATGGTTCCTACACTATCCACATGTACTAGTTAAGCTTAGGTCTCATTTATCACGTCAATGCCTCTTTGGAGGTGGGTAATCACTTCTAGCACTCTTCTCATATAAAGTATGCTCATGGTACTATATACTTGTCTCATATGGTCATACTATTCATTCAACATGATACATGTGCCATCTGTTTAATATTCAGGCCTTTACCCCTTCGTCATGTCACATGACAACATTACTTGGAATAAACCAAATAGCATTTAAACTTTCCTTGAACCTCAACGCACGATTTGGAGGAAGAACATTTTCACAACTAGTTTCATCGCACGATTTAGAATATCAAAGAAGGGTATTATTCCTAAATGCCCATGTAGCATCCTAACTATAGATGTGGTCGACACCACACCGATAATAAGGACTCTACTAGACACGGCTCCGAGACATACTAGGACACTTTAAAACCTTAGGCTTTGATACCAAGTTTGTCACGCCCCAAAATCGAGGAGCACGACCGGCGCTCAACCGAGTGAACCTGATCGAGCAAGCATGTTAAATTTCATTCTACCCAAACTCATTCATGAATGGAGATAATACATATTTTCATTAATTAGACAAAAAGGTGTTCATGTCTACAATACCAATTCATTACCAATAGTTTCATTATTTTTAAAGTCACAAATGGACAAATAATACAACCATGACATAACATATTTTGACTTTCCCAGCACCAATATACAACTCACACTATGTCTATAGAGCCTCTATAGATAAAGAAGAGTACAATGATAATGCCGGCAACAAGGCCCCGACTATACCTCAAACCAAATACACAAAGTACAAAAGATTCATGACCTTAGGATGAAGTGGGGCTCACCAAGTCAGCTGGGAAAAAGGTGTATTGCTATCACTGATCAATATCTCCTGTTGTGGAACCACCTGCATCCATTTAAAGATGCAGCGCCCCCGGCAAAAGGGACGTTAGTACTGTCGAATAGCATTAGTATGTATTACTAAACACCCTCTCAATAGAATGACAAATAATACAAACAAGATTATCATAATGTTAATGGAAGCCTTAATCAACATCAAACCTCAATTTAGGATCAAGACATTGTTTCAATTAATTTCCATATCTCACATTGGGAGATTTTTAGTATTGATATACCATTGTCTACACTACCATTATTCATAATACCATTATTCACAATACCATTATTCACAATACCAGCACCACCGTACTCTCAGCACGGAATTCGATCACGACCCGATCGGCTAGGCTATCTCATTAGAGACATCAACCACAATTACTCTCAATATCAATACCACCATCTTTAACACGGAGTCCGATCATGACCCGATCGGCTAGGCTATCTCATTAGAGACATCAACCACAATTACTCTCAATATCAATACCACCATCTTTAACACGGAGTCCGATCATGACCCGATCGGCTAGGCTATCTCATTAGAGACATCAACCACAATTACTCTCAATATCAATACCACCATCTTTAACACGGAGTCCGATCATGACCCGATCGGCTAGGCTATCTCATTAGAGACATCAACCACAATTACTCTCAATATCAATACCACCATCTTTAACACGGAGTCCGATCATGACCCGATCGGCTAGGCTGTCTTATTTGAAGACATCAATTTTAATTATAATTTCCAGAACAATCACAACCATGTATGTGGCATGGTGCCCGATCACGATCCGGTCAGCTAGACTGTCTTATTCGAGACATCAACCTTTTTATATCAATCATCGCATTTCATATTACTTTCACATCTTTTCATTTCATTGGCACTAATGGCCATAATTATAAGATCATTCTTGGCACGTTGGCCATATTTAGTATTTCATGCTCACCTTTTCACTTTCTAACATCAACATCATTAACCACAACAACAACAATTCAAATCAAGACATGTAGTACACATGTGACCAATTAAAACTTTAAGACACATAGAGATTCATCACAAAATTTGGCATAATATCCTTCGTTTGAAATTAACTTGAAGTTGAACATTTCTAATGCACAGCCTATATTTTTAACACATCCTCAATTGATAACGTAACCTAAATAAAGCATTTGGAATACTTGTTGAACATATATCCTTCAACCCAATCTTAGTCGGAATAGCCAATTTTATAGTGAACCACTCGGGACTTACATAATTCACATGAATATCGTGGGATCTAATTCTAAGAGAAGAGTTTATCCAACATACCTCAATTGAGCTTCCTTAAACTCTAAATTATTCCAGAATTCTTAGCAACTTCAATCTATTGTAGAAATATAAAAAATTGAACCAAAATTAGGAAGATGATCATGGTTCTAGATCATTTGTGTATTTTATTAAACACTAGGTGTGCATAAGGTTTCATGGTCCTTTTATGGAGAATTCCATCATCCCACAACCCAATCTTTACCATGCTTAGTTCAACAATCTTCCTACACCCCTTGATATCACATGCATGTAAAATAAACAACTCCCATGCCCAAATATTATCTTGCTAATTACCCATTTTTAGATAATTTCAAAGTTGGGGGTTAGGGTGCAGAATCTTACTTTTAGGATGAAGACCTAGTGATTTTCCCTTCTTAATCTTCCAAAACTTGGGCAAGAATTGAAGAGCAATTATTAAAGAACACCTTCTCACTCTAGGGCACTCTCTCTCACTCTAAAATGTCAGATTATAGCTCAAAAATGGCCCAAAGAGTGTATTTAATGAAATAGGGTCGGATTTTAAAAACCTAAAAATGAAGCTCCGGAACAGGTTCTGCTATCGCATAATCGTTATGCGGACCGCATATCGGTCGCATTATTGCTGACCAAAATGATCAAAAATTTGTCTGTGTCTGCGGTCCGCATAACTATTCTGCGGTAGCATAATGTACTGCAGAACAGTTATGCGGTCGCATAGTCGACTGTATAATTGCTTCCAAACTAACCCTCTCCTTCCTCACTTCCGCGGCCATTATGCAGCCCGTAGAGTGGTTCTGCGGTCGCATAATGGACTGCAGAAATATGCTTTTCTGCCAAAACATTTCCTTTACTTTTCGGCGGCAAATGTTGTACTAATGAGGGACTTATTGGCCGTCCTTAGATTGTCGGGTCAGTGCCTCATCTGATGCCCCTCGACTCCACACCCATAATATGCATTGGTACCCTGGCGGCATACCTAAAATTGACACCTCCTACACTTCTCGCAACGAGGATGAGGTCTGCTAAGCTGGCTCGCCCCATTATTAAGATATTTACCCTTTTGCATACATCATGTGCATCCTCTCTACCCTTCTTTCTGGCCTTCATGTAGGGAGTAACAATATATGTACCAACTTGTGGTGCGGGCGTTGACTCCACTCTCAGTCGATGCTGGTTGCATTTTCTTTGGAAGTACTCAAGCTTGGCTCCCCTAAAATTCTCCTGAGCATACTTGTGACACGACGCCAAACGTTCCCTCCCGCATGTCCGGCAGACCTGGATGGTGTACCCATTGTGGGGTGGTTGTTCTTCTTGTGCCCCCTATTTCTACAACCATAACATATTTTAAGAGTCATGTAACATATCCCCAAGTGGCGCTTCTTACAAATTGGACATTCTGGCTTATTGGCACGAACAATCGTCTTTCATTTCCAATTGCTTGCGCCACATGATTCGGTGGCATGGTGACATTTAGGGGAATAAGGGCATTTCCCCTAGCAACTAGAAATTCCAATTCCTCCAAGGCTCGACTCATTCTCCCATTGAACTCTTGAGTAATCTCCCCCAGATTCAATGCAGGGTCACTCCCTCTTCACCACCTCAAACTCATGGATTGCTCATCTGAAAAAGGAGATACGATGGGGAAATTAGCTTTTTACCTTGTATTCTATGGCACGATCTAGAATTTCAAAGAAGGGTGACATTCTTAAATGCCCAAGTAACCTCCTAATTATAGATGTGGTCGACTTCACACCGATAATAAGGACTCTACTAGACACGGCTCTAAGACATTCGCAGACACTTTAAAACCCTAGGGTCTGATACCAAGCTTGTTTCGCCCCAACCTTCGGGAGCGCTACCGATGCTCAACCAAGATATCCCAGTCGAGGAAGCCTACTCGATGCCTACCAACCAACTTTATCCATGAACAATTTAAGGATAAATACCCAAAATTAGACCAATGAGAGAATAAAACATACAACACCCATTGTTTTGTTACTCATAGAAGCTTCATTAACAATTTACCAAAATATTACAAGTTCATAGTTTAGAAGAGGAAACATCCGACAATTACAACAACTTTTTTAATTAGTTTTCCCCACTCAGAATACAATCCACAGTATGTCTATGGAGCCTCTAAATAAACATGAGAATAGTATGGAAATGCCAGCGACAAGGCCCCGGCTATACCTCGAAATGATATATAAATGTCAATACGAACATAAGGCCCTGATATAGAGTATGACTCACCGAATCAGCTGAGAAGAGGGTACACCTATCATTAACTTGTGTCACCTACTGCTGATTATTTCCCTAACATACATATGCAAGTATACACGGTAATCAAGTAATAAAGAGTGAGTAGAGCATCATTTCCATTTGGACTTGTGATCAATTATAAACTAAATCAAGCAATTTCTAATTTATCGAACAAGTTCAAGGTGATTTTTGCTTAATTGATTCTACTAACTAAAGTTGCGAGTAAAACAAGAACTAATTAACTAGCACACTTAGCATGGAGAGTTTAATTCAATGAGAAATAATATTCCAGGGTCATGGTTAAGTAACAATCCTGTTGAAATCTTCAATCAACTTGACTTTTAATTTATGTGAGTTATTAACCTGCAAGGAAAATAGTAATCATAGAAATTTGAGGGTTTAATAGATTTTGGCATTGGTTGTAGATATTTGAAGTTTCAAGTTCATTAAGTTTGAATTGGAGAGTGATTCATGTTTTTAGCGTTGTTTGACATGTTTTGGGGGCTCGACTAGGTTCGTATAGTGATTTAGGACTTGTTGGTATATTTGGTTGAGGTCCTGGGGGGGCCTCGGTTGTGTTTCGAACGACTTGCGGATGGTTTTCATGGTTGTGAACAGGTCTGAGTTCTAGTGTTATCGCACCTGCGGAGCCTGGGCACAGGTGCGATGGTCGTAGATGCGAAGATGAAGACACAGGTGCATGAAGGGCTGAGCTTGGTAATCTCCGCAGATGCGGAAAATTGATGCGCATCTGCGGTGCCGCAAAAGTGGATTCTTAGGCGCAGAGGCGAGCTTGGGCGCAGATGCGGTTTTGGCACGCGCATCTGCGGTTGCACAGAAGCGGTAGGATGTCCGCAGGTGCGAGGGCGGAGCTGGTCAGTGGTCTTCGCATATGTGGTTCTTTTTTCGCAGAAGCAGCTAATTGTGTCGCAGGTGCGGTCATACCTGGGCTGAATCATATAAGTCGAGGGTTTGGCCATTTTCTTCATATTTTGAGTTTTAGACCTCGGTTTTGGGAGCTTCTTTGAGGTTTTTTCAAGCAAATCGATTGGGTAAGTGTTCTTCACCTAGAATTTATTATATTCCATGATTGTATCATTATTTTTAACATCTAATTTATATTTTTAGTGAGAAAAATGAAGGTTTTTGAAGAAACATTTCAAAATAAAAAATCATGATTTGAGGGACGAAATGGTATCGGAATTTGATAATTTTAGTATGGTTGAACTCGTATCGGAATGGGAGTTCGGGTTTTGTAAAATTTATCGGATTTTGAAGTGCGGGCTCGGGAGTCGATTTCTGGGTTGATTGTTAGATTTAGATAAAGATTGAGCCTTTATGATTCAGAATAGTTTCTTATGAGTTTTATTTGTGCTTTGAAGTTATTTTTGTTAGAGTAGAGCCGTCCGGAGGTCATTTCACCCGAGAAGTTCATTTTAAAATATCGGTTTGTCTTCTTTGAGGTAAGTATCTTGCCTAACCTTGAGTGGGGGAATTACCCCTTAGACATTGAGTCTTATATGAAAATTATGTAATTGAAACCATGTACGCGAAGTGACGAGTACGTACTTGGTTTATATGTGCAAATTATATTGGTTGAAATTCGTAGACGCCCTTATGTATTAAATTGAAAAATTATTGGAACATAGTAAATACGTTATTTGTCATGCATAAATCCTTATTTTGTTTAATTTATTTTTATATGATAATTTGGTGTGATTCCACTTTGATTTTATGTGAATTCCGTGTGTTTGTTGATTTGATATTTTTCTTAGAATTAAATTCATGATGGAATCCTTTTCTGCACATATTTATTAAATAAGTTTGAATTGAGGAGTTAATATAATTATCAAGAATTTTGATTAATGAAGGCGTTGTCCTATACTGAATATTGTTTACCTCTGTTGATTGTTTTGATGTTTTATATACGTTGTGTGGAGCCGTGGACTATTTGTTGAGAAATTTATTGATTCTGCTACATATTTGGAATTTAGTTGTGGTCACTGAAAAATTGTGATATGAATTGTTGTATTATGTTGTGGTTTAAATACTCCCCTTGATGTTATTTATGCTTCCTACCTTGCTTGTTAATGATATACATGTGCTTGATAAGGAAGAGTGTAAAGCACGGAGGGTGATGTCGTGCCATTTGAGAGTGTAAAGCACGAAGGGTGATGCCGTGCCATTTGAATTATATTATCATGTAAGGGAGAGTGTAAAGAACGAAGGGTGATTCCGTGCCATTTGAGAGTGTAAAGCACAAAGGGTGATGTAGTGCCATTGAGAGTGTAAAAGCACGAAGGGTGATGCCGTGCTATTTCATTTATATTATCAGGTGAGGATGAGAGTAAAAGCACGAATGGTGATGTCGTGCCATTATTTTTATATTATCATATATTCATGGCACGAAGGGTATTTCCGTGCAGGCGAGGACGAGAGACATACATTATATTGTGATATCGTTTTGTTGTGTATGCATTCATGCCTTTATCTTGAGATGTTATTGTGCACCTATGTTTCCTATGTGACTTGTAGTCGCTATTGCTTACTGTGTGTCTCCCACTTTATTTCTTTTATTGTTATTGACTTTTCTCTCACCTAGTTGGTATTGTTATATGTTTGCACGGTGAGAAAGAGATAAATGCACAAAGAGTGTTGCCATGCTAATTGATTTGGTCTACACACACACACACACACACACACACACACACACACACACACACA